>BGPT01001393.1:20518-56966 GCA_003297045.1 Symbiodinium sp. clade C Y103 | reverse complement strand
ATTTTTAATTCTCAGACACTGGTTTCTCTACAAAATCCATTTTTGTCTGAGATAATTTTTAAAGGGTTATTTGAACCAACTTTTTAAGGCCTACAGTTAATAGGATGACTTCAATGTTTTACATTTTGTAGAAGCACCAGAGGCCCTAGGTGCCTACCAAAGTGGGGTTGGGTGTTTAGATTTTGTAGACCAAAAATTTACCTGGTTANCCTAGGTGCCTACCAAAGTGGGGTTGGGTGTTTAGATTTTGTAGACCAAAAATTTACCTGGTTAAATCCTATGTTTTGCAATTTGTAGGGCCCCCCCCCATGTTTTTAGAAATGTGTCTACAAAATCAGAACACCCAACCCCACCAGGGTTACAAACGGGGCTATATATATATATATATCCTTTTTTATTTGACCGGAAACAACCAGTCACACCGGTGAATATGTGGGCAATATGAATGGTTGGGCCGGGTCGTTTGTCATTCTTGTGGCACAGCTCGATGTTTGGTGCATACGAAAGACTCGCAGTTTTCAGGACTGGGGTATCATATTCTAGTTCTATGGGGGCTGTTATATCTGGGGCAAACAGGTGGCCCAACTGGGGAAAGTGCGGGGTGACAGTGAGTCTCGCTGTTTCTGGAGACATTTATGTCCACATTTATTTCCAAGGATCTTAAGGGAATTAATATTGGTTGGTTTCAGGGGTCATCCACCTTTAAAAAACATGTTTAACAACCAAATATATAGGAGGTTTCCTGCAAATTTCCCTCCCCCACCCCACCAAAAAACTGCTCTTTTTGTTTTGCCACCATGCACATCGGATGTTTAAGCATGTAAGTTGTTCACGTAAACCGGCTTGCAATAGATCAATCATGAGGAAACATATTGCTCACTGTATCCCAGATTATCCCGGTATATCCCGGTCATCATGGCAAGTGATTCACTCCAACTCAGTTATATTCCGCGTGCACAATTCAGTCTTCAAAGCATCGACAAATCCGGAGGAATCATGGCATGGTTATGATATCGCAAAAAAAATATCACCACAGATGGAGATAGTGAATCGTAGTTGTTGATGGAAAATCATCCCAACATGTTCTGCGTATTTGACTTTGGTCCGGGTTGAGGAATCCCCTTGACTCGTGTGTTTGTGACTCCATTTCATGTAACACCTCTAAAATCTATAAGAAACTATATAGTGTTCTTCAAGATGCTTGAATCATCTATGGCCAGACTTATTAGTTGCTCAGCGCGAACGGCCTCGCCACAGGATCAACACAATCGAGTACCTCACCGTGGCTCGGGGTGCAAGCAGCACTGGATTTCAGGGAACAAATACTTTGTGGATCGTCGCTTGATGGGCCCACTACTTGGTACTAGACATATCTAATGTATATGATTGTATCTGTACTATGCACACATATCAGGAGGTATTTATCATTTATGAAACGGAAGGTGAAAAGAAACGAAAAGACACGAAAAGACCCGACTCCAAGGTAGAATGGGGTTTAGAAACCCGATTGCATGGATAGAGCTACAGGTTGTTCCCCTGGCATTTTTCAGTAGGATTTTATATGCTTTCCACCGGACCTTGCAATTTTGGAGATTGCTTTCCACTATGACGATAGTAGTCATTCCGTGAGATTTTGGACCAATTTGACCAATAGTATAATAATATTGGTTTGGTTGGTTTATCTCTTAATCGCCCATCAAAATTACACAATTTGACCTATTAAAAACAACGACAACAACAACCGCATGCTACTCCATGTTTTGGTACTTTAGCTTCCATGTTAATAGATACAAACTGAGGGTCACGATATGGATGGGGTGACATAAAGTGCAGCCTGGAGGTATCTATGTTGCCGCCTTCTACTATGCTGCCTGGTGAGGTATCATTGGGTCAATCTTGGATTAGCTTGGCCAAGATTGGGATTTTCTCTTTAGTAGATTCTAATGGGTGGCAAATCTCAGAAGTTCTGGCAATCTAAGCTGGGGAAAGCCCTGTGTTCACACACACAATGTACAGATGGTGTTCACATCGCAAAACATGTGGACTTCTTGGGTACCACGTTTCACCACCGGAAGATAAAAATCTCCATCGCTAGCGGTAGGATGATGAGTCTGACAGTTTTTGAGTTGAAGAGGCCCAGTCAGAGTTGCTGTGCGGTTAAGAAGTTTAGTAGTGGGCCCCTTTGCTAGTGGGATATGCTGTATAATTACTTGATATATGGGTGTGTTTGGAAATAGGGTATATCCCCAATTGTAGCCATTTATTGTTGGGATAATGATCAGCAAAACCATTGGATTTAGGGGTACGCTGTTTTCAGATAAACCCAGAATATAAGGACCGTGATGTCACATGATATGACATGATATTATGAGTGAATCAATTGGATAAGCTGATTAAGCTGGGAGATGTTTGTAGCCCTGTAGCCTCCACTCCTAGGGTTCATCCCACCACATGTCTCATAGGCTTCAACATGTTATGCAGTGGGTCTGAAAAAGGCTTTGTCTACAATATATGTCCCAGCATGATGTACATATTAGGTATATATATGCATATAATTCAACATTGATGTTTTATGTATAACTATATTTTTATCTACACTATTAGAGTTAATATACATAAAAATGTGTATATATATATATAAATAAAAAATACATATATTGTTGTATTATGTATTGTGATAAATATTACATATATATATATGTATAATATGATTATATATGTATATATAAATATATATGTTTATTTTTGATACCAGTGAAGTGTGCACCTATCTGTGCACAAATATATAGATGATTACACGTATATATATATATATATATACCCTCAGGACGTTTGGTTCCCCGTCGCTCAAAACGGCTATATATATATACTCATATATAGATATACTTATATATATATATATGTATACTCAATATATATATATACTTATATATATATACTCATATATATATATACATATGTATACTCATATATATATATATACTTATATATATACTTATATATATATATACTTATGTATATATATATATATACTTATATATATATATAATAAATAAATGTGTGTGTGTGTGGGGTTTGGTGAAAGAGCTGTGAGCTGCCAAGAGCGGTTCCAACCACATAACATCCATTCGCCTCCGGGCCCGAGGCTTGCTACACCATCACATCTGTGGGCTATGGGGATATCACACCGCAGAACGTGGTCGAACGCTCGATTTGCAGCGCCTCTCGGCAAAACAAAGTTCTGCAAAATAACGTGTATTTTGCACGAAACAGGGAAGGAAAAACAACTCAATACATGCATGTCTTAATATTTTGTTTGTAATGCTGTATGTCATTTATTTATGCAAACATATTTGAGGGCGTGCGTGTACTATGTATAATTATACAAGATGCATATACCACGCTTTTAACTTGGTGATATGATTAGCTGGTTGGGATATAATTGCAAGTTGGCAGGTTTACTAGATATTGGATTGACGATGGTTGATGGCATCAGGCTGATCATGTGTGCACGAGTATATTTCCAACATCATATTATTCAGGCCCCGGGTTTCTAATCACCTTGCATTATCTCCAAACCGTGCAAGCTGCTTCAAACTATCGGCTTGGCTAGATTGGACTGTTTCACACTGGGCTTATACTAATGTAGAATTAACAAAATCTTCCGGAACGTCGACTTGAATACTAAAACTGTGTGTTTATCAGCAATGTTTCTTTGCATATCGAACAGTTGAATCCGATCCATCCAAAACCGGCCACTGTGGCTAGTGACCTTCTCTGATCATCAAAGTTATGTCATTTAAGGTGCAAGTGTTTTGCCCGATTTCCATGGATGCAATCAATCAAACAATGCCTTTCCAGAACGTTTGGAAAATCAGACTTTTGGGCGGCTCAACTGCCAAATGCCCATAGATGTTGATTTCTACCCCAGCAAACTTGCAGAGTTGCATGGTTCGAACCTACCGCTGGGTAACACCAAGCCTGCCCAGGGCATTCTGCTCGCCTCTGGCTTGGCATGGGCCTACATCCTGGGAGAGGCCGGGATTACAATCCCCAACGCTGGTGGTAAATGATATGGAGAGTACCAAAGGATACAATGGGGAGATAGTAGGGATACAAGGGAAACTAGTTATTTCATGGATAGTTTAGAGAATTCACCATCAACAACCAGGGAAAACCCACAAAATGTTGCTTTAGTTGAAACGCTTTCGGGATTCCCATGAACATGTTAATCAAAGAAAATGGCGAATCCATTATCTGGAATTGGGGAATTCGTTGGGAATATGTATATATCCTTTTCAAGAAATCCAAGACTCTACCTGGCTGGCATGTTTGCCGAGAGTCCATTGAGACAATTAGAAGTCATCCCACCCCCAGGTTATCTTGATGCTGCAGGTTTGATTTTTTGCATCGGGCATGTCTTTCGCCATCCCCACGATATCCCACCTTGCCAGGGGATTGTGAAGGGGGATTGTGAAGGTGTCTTGTTGGGAAATGATAACCAAAAGTTCATGATCCTGCTGGAAAATGATCGAAGGAAGTTTAGAAGTGAAACTTCCGACAATATGGACAGTTGAAAAGCAGAGGTGAGAAGAGCCAAGATGTGAAGAGCTCAGCCATGAAGNTTAGTCAGTTAGTTAGTTTGTTAGTCAGCTAGTTAGTTAGTTAGCTAGTTAGTTACTCAGTTAGTCAGTTCGTCAGTTAGTTAGTTAGTTAGTTGGTTGGTTAGTTAGTTAGTTAGTTAGTTAGTTAGTTAGTTAGTTAGTTAGTCAGTTAGTCAAGTTAGTTAGTTAGCTAGCTAGTTAGTTAGTTAGTTAGCTAGTCAGTTAGTTAGTTAGTTAGTCAGTTGGTCAGTCAGTTAGTCAGTTAGTCAGTTAGTCAGTTAGTCGGTTAGTCGGTTAGTCAGTTAGTCAGTTAGTCAGTGAGTCAGTGAGTCAGTGAGTCAGTGAGTCAGTTAGTCAGTTAGTCAGTTAGTCAGTGAGTCAGTTAGTCAGTTTGTTAGTTAGTCAGTTAGTCAGTGAGTGAGTTAGTCAGTTTGTTAGTTAGTTTGTGAGTCAGTCAGTCAGTCAGTTGGTCAGTTAGTTAGGCAGGCAGATAGATAGACAGATAATGACAGATAGATAGGCCGACGCTCCAACCACCTTTTGATCCNGATCTGCTCTGCCATCCATGACTCACAACAACGAACCTCTCCTATAGGTTTCCTATTCTGAAACTTCCGCCACCGCCTTGTGCGGTACTACTGGTACCAAAAGTAAGCGCTTCTTGACCTCAAACATAGTGGAACATGTTCCAAGAAACAAAGTGCTGCTCTTGCATTTTACTCACTTCCGAGTCAACAATGAGTCAACCTTGAATGAGTAGTTTAGTACTTTTTTGGGGGGCCAATACATGGGAATAATTACCAAGCAGCAAAACCTTTTTGTTTTGAAAGGTATACCATGTGGTAATTTTCACTGGTTTGCTGGAAATGTTTGAATTTACGATGGCCATTGTTGCCATTTTCCCAATGATCTTCCCATTTTTCAACAGGTATTTCCAAGCAACCAGTGCGAAAGTACCCGAGGCTACACACATATCAACCCCGTCGGTTCCACTGCAACTCTTACTTAAGTCTGCCGTTTTCATTTTTTCAGGGTCTTTGGTCAGGGTTTCATAGTTAGTCAAGGAGAAAAATGGAGAAGATGTTGACACACAAAAAAAAAAAACGTTAATATTATTTCCCCGAAATATGACATATCCAATAACTCTCAGTTCTAAGATATTTGACCCCATCCTATTTGTTGAGAGCCCCTTTAGTTCGGTGCCGGCACGCCAGGTGGGTGCCATCGTCAGCGACATGACCTCGGAGAGTCAAGAGTTCAGGAGCGAAGTGGAAATTCATCATGTCAGGGAAATGATCAAAGCTATGGCCATCTGCCCATGTTCTATAGCTACGTTTCATTGGTAGGATAATGGTAGGATAATGGTAGGATAATGGTAGGATTGTTTTTTGGTAACGATATTTAAATGTGACCTGATATTGAAGAATTCTTGTATATAGTTTTGCCAAATATCATCTGGGATCCAAAATGATAGTCACCATCTTCAATGGTAGTGGCCTGTGAACTTGTGCATGCTGTATACTCCTGCTTGGAATGATATATATATATATGACTCTGATAGCCTTCAATCTTCGAACCGTTGATGATTGTGGCCCCTAGTTTCGGTTGGTTTATAAGTACGTTCCAAAAAGTGGGATTGATGGTGGGTATATCTTCATTCGAAACGTTTTGTAAGACAAGTTGTTACTGGGGGGACCACACGTGTTTTGGTTTTTGGTGCTTTATTTGTTTAAAACACTACAAGCTCGGTGAATTTTGCGGGTCCATTGGCACCTTTTTTTAGCATGTTGAGTCTTCCCCATGTGGGCGTATCTGCAAATGGGCGTATATATCCGTAAACTTGTTTGTTTTTTATTCAATGATAAATGTGATGAACATGATGCATATGAATCTGAAGATGAAGAAAATGAAGATGACGAAGATGAAGATGAAGAAGAAGAAGAAGATGATGGTGATGATGATGGTGACATTGGTAACATTATGACATTGGTGATTGTGATGACGAGGATCAGGCTAAAGATGGGGATGGGGATGGTGATGGTGAGAATGAGGATGGGGATGGTAACAATAATGAACCATTACCCTATTTCAGTAAAAGCAAAGTGGCAACGTGTCATGGAAACATATGGAAACAAGGTAGGTATGTATATAGTTGGGTCGATGGATTCAGAGTAGAGCAGTGAATAGGTATATAGATGGATAGATATATAGGTATGGTATGTATGTAGATAGGTGGATGTGGGATAGGTAAATATCCTGCAGGAGGGGTGGATTTAGCAGAACAAAAAGACACTGGCCTTGAAGCAACAAAACAAGCGGGCTTTGACAACACAATTTTGAAATGATCAGCAAGAAGTGTGGAACAGGATCAATGGGTCTCGATCCTGCTTGGGAGGTATTGACTGCCTGTGGTTTTCTGAGCAAACAAAAAGCTTGGAGAGAGTCCATGGATTGGCTTTAGGGCAAACAACTTATGGGAGACCATGATTTTTCTACTGTTTGATGGTGGGTTCAACTCTACATTTTCCGTTCAATTCTGGTATATAGCCATGGTAAGGAATCAGTTTCTGAGATGATTCTCCCCAGTGCACATAGCTGCACTGCATGATTTCTTTTGAGATCTGCCTTCGGAACCTGAAGGTTGGACCCAGCTGTTCAGACTGGGCAAAGCAGCAACACACTGGAAGCCATTCGGTACATATCTTATGTGTTTATCTTTATTTATTTGAAACTTTGATTTGTTTACTTATTTACTCATGGCTTATATTGGTTTCAGATCCACATTCTTAACCCAACCTTCTCTTGCGCTAAAGTCTGATGGGAGTAGCATCTCAAAATCCTTGGAATGTGAGGTACCACTGGGGCAAAGCTTCTGAATCTGGAAAAAAAAATACCAGATCTGACAACATCTTGCCCCTGCTCGACTACAATTTGATATGAATAAGTCGCCACCAAGAAACAATGACATACTGGATTTGTTCATTGTGGGCCCCAATTCTCTGGCAATTTTGGGATTGTCATAAATGAAGCCAATTGCATCCTCGAATTCCCACCATAAAATATATGACGTCCCCATATAATTTCGGAGAAAAAAATCCTAGGTCACCTACTGGTAGGTCCTAGGTCTTGGTGACTTTTTGTTGTGTTAGCGGCCGAAGACAGACGCAATGCGTAGGAGAAGGATGCATCATCTCAACGTGATGATGCAGGAACAAGGGTGCCTTGATGGCAAGCTGAACACGAAGGCATCAAGGCATTTGTCGGTTTTGTCATGGCGAGTTTTTTAAGGGGTTCCCCTAGGGTTTTTTTCTAAACAGAAAGATGTGGAGACCCCGTGGTTTCCCCAAGAAAAAGACGACTTAAATAGTTTTCTGTTTTCCACATCTATGTCAGTCTACCTTAGGGGTATAGTTACGCTAAAAAGGGGACAGGAAGGTCCCTCCCTAGTTCTGTTTGGGACAGGAAGTCATAACACGATCGAAGTGATAGATATATCCACCATGAAAGCAGATCTAGGACCTTGGAGGTTGGGATAAAACGAACATACACAAACATAGCTCAAGATAACTACTTGGGATAATGTGCGGGATAATTTGGGATATAACTGATATAACCCACTAAAATTGAGTGAATATAGTCCCTGAATATCCCAACCTGATGACTACTGGGACTGCTACTCGGAGCACCGTCGCACCCATTAGCTGGTTTGAAGTGGGGTTATACCCCACTTAACCACTGATTGAGTGGGATGATCCTGCAAGTAGACCGCCAAAACCCATGAAACATGACTGCCTCAACTCATCAGGTATGACATGTATTATCATTTTTTATCGCAAAGTATCAAGATGTTTTATGGTCGCTTTTTCAATGTTTACTTCAATTTGTGTCATTTTGTAACTATAATAGTATAAATATATAAATATATTATACCGATAATATTAAGATACCGTTGCTGTTTGTTGATTTATGTCCCGTGACTTGTCGCATGACGACTAGCCACATCGTCAAGACGTGATGTTCCGAGGTTGCACCACGACTTGCGGCGGCGCTTGCGAAGTTTCTTCTTGCAAAATCGGCATCATTGGGCACCTTGGCTCGGTGCTTCCAGCGGTCGGCAAGCCCACGATGAAACATTGCACGGGAGCCACGTTTGCAGCCCACGTTTGAATGGAAAAGTACAAACATATGAAGTTCATTCCTAGTGGAAAATTGACTCATTCGCCATGATTTCCAGCAGTATGGCATTTCTTCCAATCCTGAAATTTCGAATTTCTGTTCTGTTTGGGGAATTGCCATCACGCCCGCCGCTTCTTTCGCTTGATTCCATGAAAGCAGAAGGGCCAACAAGGAAAACAAATGGGATCTTTGACTCATTTGACCATGCAAAATGGTGGTTTAACCAACAATGACTAGGGATTTAACAAGATTTCAACCAACAGCATTTTCTTTCCAGGGGAGTGTCCATCTCATTAAGCTTTTGGGAAGATTCTTCAAAATGGTTTTGTCTCAACTGCTGTAAAAAAACGAGGTGCATCAGACACGAAACAACCTTTTGGAGTCGATGAGTCCTTCACTTCAGAACGATGTGTACCAGAGCTGCAGTTGATCCATGTCGATCCATGTTGATCCATGGTGATCCTCACCCCAAAAAAAGATGTGGATTTCAGCTGACAGAAATCGTGGGATTGGAACGCTTGTCTAAGCTTAATCAAAGGAGGCTGCGGTGATCTTGAACGTTGTAATGGGATGGGATTCGTAGACACCATGGGTTACACTGAAAAAACAAGCAAGAACCACGGGGGTTTATAGACTGGTGACTGGTTGTTAGAGAATAGTTTGTAATGTCGGTAAAACAATGCCATAAACCACCCATTTGGGAATGGTGAACATACCACCTATTTATGGTGAAATTGGGGATGGTTATTGTTTTACCAACATCAGTCAGTATTCTTCCATTTTGATGTGTCTTTTTGGACGGCATTTTTGTTGGTCCAATCCCGCCCAAGAAATTGCAGTTACAGTTGGGGACTCATATCGTTCTGCACGTTGATGCGCTCCTAATTGAACTCTTTTTGACCGACACAACGCACGAAGCGTTGGCCGGTAGGTCTCCGGATGCTGACATCCCCCTGGTGGCCCCCAAATTGACTGGATCCCATAGTTAAACATGGGAATTGGTTCACAGGAGAATGGTGGGGATAGGGACATCCATCCTTCATTGCTGGTATGGCCCTCAGCCTTGGTGGAGACACATGATTCATGTCATCAGACACAAAGGATGGAACATGAAACCCCAAGAGTTGCTGTGTTTGGATGGCAGGACTCTTCCAGGATCTCATCTCGCCAAAGCCTGTTCGGCCTGTTCTGTTTAGAAATGCAGAGAACGTGGGGGCTGTGTCAGCGGCTGTGCATCTGATTTCTAGGAAGATTTGAGCATATCTATACCTATGGAGCATACCTGCAGTCTCTTCAACCTCTCAATGAAATTTAAACTTCAAGTTGATGATTTTCCCATTTAAACGACTTAAAACCCTTCATTTGTTGGGCGATTTCCCAGCCAGCCACGGTTTTTTCATATCCGAGATGCCCTCTGGACCTAGGTGTATGCAGACGCAACTGCATTGGTTGAGGCCAGGTTTGGCAGAGCATCTCTTTGCCAAAAATCTCAGGGGTATTTACCCTCTGGTATATTAACATAGACCCTGAGAGAAGCTATTTTTTTAGAGGAAACTAATCTTCCAATCCCTATTTGCCAGGGTCTATGTTAATCTACCAGATGGTAATTGTTAAGCCCGACCAAGGAATTCCCAGCAGATTGTTATGTGTGAATGTTACGGATGTTCAATTTGCCAAGTTCTACAAACGTAGCTGTGATGAATTACAATTGCAGATGATGCACCCATCAAATTTGGTAATTCTAATCAATGTTGGCTGTGGCTCGTTGAATGATCACAACGGTTTACAGAGCAAGCCCAGATCTGATTCCTAAATGGCAGTTTTGAATGGGTTGACCCTCCAGTAATCTAACATGGCACGAGAAGATTCCCATTTTTAGATGATTTTTCATTTCAAAATCCTTTTTGTGGGGTATTTCCCACGAGTTTCTTTGGTTCTCCCACCGGTGCAGAGGCGCCCGCGACGCATCCCATCATCCCGCGCAGGAAAGTGACCGTTTTCGATGTCTTCATGAAATGGGTGGAGGCGAAGGAGCGAAGAGAGATGACCTCATACTTCATGTTGAAATGGTGCGACTCATGTTATTTCCCAAGGCCATAGCATGCTGTATAAATGCTATATTATGCTAATAAAATTATATAATGCTGTATGGATCCATGATATGGATATACATGGATATTGAGTCCACCTATTGTTGGGAAAAAATACATTGGAGATATGTTCTAGTTCATTTCCCAATGGCTGGGTACCCAAAAGATCCACCGAATTTTGGTGAATGGATAACTTCTATGGCCGATATGATGGAATACATTTCCATAAACAAATCAGGATTTCACGTTTACAAGAAATGGTCTTATTGTTGATTTGCCTATACTTTCAAGGTCCTACTCTATACGATGCGCCATTCCTTTTCGGATGATCATTCTTTTTCACCATAAGATGGAACAGGGAGTCCTTACAGCTCTCGTTTTGCCTTCAGCACTATTTCACCAAACACAATGTTTCACGCGTTCTGCACTTACAAGTTGAGGGTTCAAATTTGTTTCCAACCAGTTCAACCATGTGCTGGAAATCAGGGCCAAGATCTAACTTGAACATACTTGAACCATCTTGAACCACTGGAGCTGATGTGTGGCATTGTTTTGGGACCCAATGTGAAACCCTGAGCATCAACATTGCCTTGTTTCTGCTGTACTATGGCCGGTTGAAGATAAGACCAGAACTTGTGTTTCATTTGCCAAAAACAAACTCATACACAAATATGCCATCATAGACACAATTTCAATTTCCGCATGTTGAAGTATGTTTAAGGACATCCCCCTATTTTTGGGGAGATCTAAAGCCTTGGCTGCTTCCACAGCTGCAGGAGAGGGTGGGCATCTTCACGGGAAGTTTCCTTGATGGCATGTGTTCATTGCGTGTGTGTGTGTGTGTGTTTGAAGAGCGGATTCAAATGCATTCAAACACACATCCATGAAGAACTTGATTTAAGTGATTTGGGTGTGCCTAACATTTGGGGGTATGCCTCCAAATGGAATTGTTGTTAGGAAAATGGTGACTAGCCATCAAAGTTGGGGTACACTGTAGAACCTGGAGTGGTACCGAAAAATGAAAGGACAATGTGGGAGATTGCGTTCTGTAGGATGTTCATGGATGTTCAGCTTGTTTTTCAATTTGTCATGCTTCTATTTACTTCTCACAACCGGTGTGTCATCTTGTAAGCTGACAACCGCTGGAAATTGTCAGCCGTGCAGACATGCTCGTGTGCATACCAGACACGTTTTTGGCACCATCTTGCTCTGACTGGCCATCACAAGACATAGTAGGAGTCGAGGTATTGGTTCTATTGGTTCCTAAGAACTATGGTTGTCTGACTCTGTAGCTGAAGTGAATGGACCCACCACATTCTCCAGTTTCTGGTTGTGATGGTCCGTAATGTTTTGAAGCTGATCAACTGCGTGTGTATATACATGTAATACTACATATATTTATCCTCCATAAACCTATGTGTCAGACTACTTAAAAACTGACTTCTTTTCCTGTATATCTACACTGTAGATCTGCATTTGTTCCTATTGAAATGAATATGTTGCACAGAGATTTGGCACTCTTATATACAATTTCTGGATGCATTATGGCCATATGTACATGTTGATTTGTTTGCAGTTTTGGATAGTTGTGCAAACGCCATTCAAATCACTTACCCCACTCAAAAATAAGCCAACTCAGCGGGCGATCTTGCCAAACCACCACCAACAAGCCGTGGTTATTCACCACCATTAAACCGTGAAGCACCCAGATACTCCATGCTTGGGAAAAGCAGCCGACAAATACCCTAGAAATCACTCAATTATGTGGATTAATATGCGATACATAGAACATGTGGAAAAAGTATGATCTATGATCCCAATACGTCATAATCCCCATACAATACAGTATAGTTCCTATAACAGCATGATAACCACCCTAAAAAGATCATGTAATCCGGATTCAAATCATTAAAACAAGAGAACAACCATGATATTCCCATCATTTTTATCCTGGCATCCCAGGTTTTTACGGCTGTGTGGCGGATGTCACTCGACAGTTGCGCTCCACCGCCTTTGCTCAGCAGGAAACCTTCGCGAACGTGCAGGCGCGCTGCGCGGGAACGGCTCGTGCTCCGGCAGGGTCATCTTACCAAGGTACTCCATGGTGCTGGGGTCCCCTAGATAGCAAAGTTGACGTATAACTTTGTTGCAAGGGGTCGGGAATATCACTCTATGAGAGAACTTATATTTGAGGGGCCTCACCTTGTAGCGTAGTAGCCAAGGAACTTTCTTTATTCTGGATATGTTTAGACTGTTGATGAAGAATGGGTATCTTTGAGGTGGTGTAGTACAGAAACTCCAATGACTTGGATTAAACATGTCCATGATGGGGAAATACATGGAATACTCTCACATTAAAGGAAACATCTAAAATCTATGGGATAATCGATTTGATGCCCTAGGTTGCGGTAGCAAGTTGGTTTGCAGCTAGGTTGACACTTGGGTTTATGCTAGATATTGCTAGATACATGATATTAGGGTTTACACATCAACAAGCATAGCCAGGCCCAGGGGGCACCACAAGGAAGACACCGAGTCGTTTTTTCCCACGTGGCCAGGTGCTGTACATTTTATCCAAAGGTTTGGTCATGCTGAACAAGAAAGTGGGTGCTTATGGCGAGGTTTGGGGCGAGGACTTTGTACTCTCAGATGCTTGGTGCACTTGGAGACCTTCTTTTGACGTGTAGTTTTTTGAGCAGAAAAATGCAAAAAACACACGGGTTTTCTATGTTTTTCTATAGTATTTGGGTGGGTTTTGAGAAGAAAACATGGTTGACGATCCAGGTTTGGCAATGCTCTGTCCAAGAAAATTGGCTTTTTGGGAACCCATTCTTCATCGGCCAACTGGGGGCGGGAAAGATCGGCCTTGATCTCTCACACCAAGGACCCAAGCTTAGTGCGGCCTATCGCAGGAACGGCCTTGACCTACATTGAGGCACGGGACCGGCCTGGTTTACCATTCCCCCAATGAACCGTTCGAGCCCTAAAATAGCCGAGAGGGCCAAGCGTGTGGATGATCTTTTTGGTTTCACATGTTATACATATCATCCCTACTACTGGGATGGGTGGCTCACGAAACTCCAGTCGCGTTTTTTTCCCAGATGCATATCAGAAGACAATGGACATCATATTGGCGAATCATCGAACTAAATGGTGGGTGTTCCATGTTAAAAGTGTTGCATTACTGCACTGTATGAAATAATCCATGTGCAGCAAATCGAACTTGTCACCAACAATAGTAACCGTATAATAGTATAATATATTAAGTATCATTGATAATCATTGAGAATCATTGATGATGATGCACGTACCATGCACGTTAGAAAAACAATGTAAGTATATGATAGTCAATGATAGTATATGTAAGTATAATATAAACCCAACTACTACTGCTTGTGGGACGATCAACCCGCAATATTTACGGCCAGCACTTGCTGCGGGAATATTTACTACAACACACAATGGACCCTACTTAGATTGGTGATGGAGTTAGTGAGAACTGTTGCTAGCAGGTGGGCTATAAGTTATAACTTATACTGTATATACTTATCTATTTTTACATATATATATATATATATGTATGATGTTGTCATTTCCAGCGAGTATATTTGGCAAGTTATCACCCACTTGCAATGATTAGTTAACCGACCAACCATGGACCATTTGTTCGAAGTTCTTTCTCGGTGTTAGTTTCATTGTTTTGTGGCTAGTATACCAATCTTCGTTGGTTGAATCCCCAGTGGTGGTTTCATTTACCCTCTGGTAAACTAACATAGACATAGCTATTGAAAATGGCCATTTATAGTGGATTGTCCCATTAAAAATTGTGATTTCCCATAGTTATGTTAGTTTACCAGAGGGTAAATGCAGAGAAGTTGAATATGTGGGGACATCTATCTGAGATCCTGCTTGACGCATCCAAATGTTCATTTGCTCAATCCCACTTGTCCATTGTTAAATCCTTCCTTTTCATTTCTAGATAAGATACGTCTGTTGCTGACATCATGACTAAATCCCCATTCTTGTTTGATGCTTAAATATTCAAATCCGCCATTGTTGTCGCTTATATTCCAGGTTTTGTTGGTTAAATCATCATTTGTGCGGGTGAACCCCAGTTTTCATGGTTGTATCATGTTATTTCCAATGTTTCCATGTATATATTTTCCATCGTTTTTCCCCATTTTCATGGTTTCACTGGATTGGTTTAAGCGAAAATTTACAGGAAACCCCCATATTCAATGGGAAAATCCATGGTTTCCTGTAAATTTTCCCATTAACCAATCCATTGAATGGTGAAATCCCCATGTCATGGCCACGTTTTTCTTCCGCACAACGCTTCTCAGGTGCACTACTTGACGCGCGAGGCCTTGATGGAGGTGATCGCACGCAACCGCCACGGCTGCCCACAGCTGGAGAAGATGCTAAAACTCATGCAGTTAAGGCCCTTTAAACCCGTTATTTCTATGATTCTATATGGGGTATATATATGGGGTATATATGGTTGTATATAGATGGGATGATTTTTTTCCATTACCAGTGATTTCTATGGTTGTATATGGGTATATAAGGAGGTTTCCTTAAATGGAGGTACCCCAAAATGGATGGTTCATATTGGAAAATCCTATTCAAATGGATGATTTGGGGGTACCCCTATTTTAGGAAACCTCCATATGGTTATAAATGGTTATATAGATGGGATTTTTTTTCCATTACCAGTGATTTCTGTGGTTATATGGGGGTGGATCAAAACCAACTATTATCCATTTAGTGGGATGAACATCCATGAATCCCAGCTATTTTGATGTGAACAGAAGGTACCAGGGTTTTGACTTATAGCCATATATTGTTATACATGGTTATATATATATATATATAGATGGGATTATTTTTTTCCATTACCAGCTATTTCTGTGGATATAATATGGGTATAAATGGGGGTATAGTTCCATAGATGGTGTTATTTCACTCACAGATAAACTGGTATTTCGGGCCAAAACTGTGGGGGACGTTAATTTCATGGGGACACCATGTTGGTTTATAAACCGTAGTATCTAAGTGTAGATATATCTACTTCGCCAACTTGGCCAGCTTTTTTGGATACCACCTCAGAGGACAACATTTTTTTTGCCCCAAAAACATGCAGAAAAGTGGAGAGCCTGGAGATGTGTTTTCTAAATATGATGTATAAATATGTATCACCTACTTAAGGTGGTACAAGGTGGTGCCCCACCAGAGTGTGCCAACTTGATTTACGGGACACATAGAAACTGGTTTTGGATATATCTACCAGAAACCTAAACCTTATTGAAGTGATTTGCCCCAACTTCGCAAACTTTTCTGGGCACCACCTGGGGTGTGACCTCATTTGTGTTGGTTTAATCCCTTTTGATTGATGGTTTAGATCAATTGTATCAATGCTGTATTCCCATTAAACTCATGATATCCCAACAAACGTGGGATTTCGTGGGATCCATAGTTGATTTATGATAAGCTACGTTGACGCACATAACTTGGTATGCGTTTGGGTTTCTGGTGGGTATAACCGTAGTTGCCGGAGTTTATATATAAACCAACCACCAAAATGGGATTTACAGGAGTTTTAGATTGGATTTGGGAATATATCATCATGTAACGAATACACTGATCAAAGAAAAGGAATTATAGAAATCAAAAAAACATGTGGTATCATGGGGATGTATCTGAGTATATCATGGTGAAGGTCCTGCAAAGTGATCCTCCAGGGGGGAATCGGAAGCCAACTGTTGTGATGTGGTTCAGTACACTCCATATTTTGCCATTTTTTAGGGGGGACATTTTATATAACCCAAGCAGCTATGTTTTTTCCTCAGGTTGGCAGGGTATGACCATCAAATACCTTCTTAGTTGGTTAAGTTAGATAGTATTTCAGGACACCATTCAGGGGAGTATGCAACGTCATACCACGACTAAGCACTTCCAACAATTTGCTATAGAGTGACATCGTGAACAATATCTATATACAAGATATACCAGATATTTGTTAGTAAAAAACGGACAAACATAAGCACTTTCATTTCCATCGTCTAACACCAGCATTTGAAGCCCCCACAGCCACCACAGCCACAGCCCCAAGGATCGTTCGGCGCTACTGCGTGCGTTTGGCGGTCTACCGTGGCATCATCGCGGAAGCGCGCCGCAGGGCCAAACTGATCCTCGCAGAGAAGGTGCGAAGCTGTTGTGTGCTGCCATGCAGCTTCAAGCAATGGGCAGTAATAGTGAGGTTATGGGATTTAACATGACTTAACCATGAACAGCCAACTTAATACGTTTCTGTATTTTGGTTTGAAGCCTGGGGCAGTAGGATGGATTAAGTCTTGTTTTGATGTCTTAAATATGGCACTTTTAGCCTTTTAGCCATCAAAAATTCCGATAAGGATTGAACCACCAAAAGATGTGTTTGTTTTTTTTTATAACCAAAAATCGGGGGTTAGCATGCAATTTTCGAATTGAACTATACTTAATTGAGTTGAGTTTGAACGAACATGGGGTATACCCACCATTTATGGCTAAGTTTTAACAGGAAACATTATGATGAAGCCTCAAACTGGGGCTTTGAAGTAGTTTTTGCTGAAACGATGAAATAAGTTGCCAAAATGGACCTATGTTGGCGGTATATCCAGAAAAACTTGCTGGCATGATGCTATTCCCTGGGTTTTCCAGTGTTTTGAGCAGAGTACGCATACGATTTTCAGACGACATAGCACAGATGCTAGTGAATGTTTTCTTATTTTCTAGGCAAGTAATTCAATCTAGAAAGGATTGGTTGGGATTCCAGAGATGATTCTAGAAAATGCTAGTGACGGTAGTGGATTACATGTTGGGGATCATGTTCTTATTTGGGATGATGATCCCCAAACTACATTTCAAGGGCCTCTCAAACCATTTAAAACCACTAAGTACACAATGCGTGAGATGGCAGATGTATGGCTCACTGGCATCCATGACGCAAAGGTAAATTCCCAGGCGCTTGTGAGGTAACCCTCCATTTAGGGTATTGGTCGTAATACTCCCCGGATGCTCCGAATTCTACAGTTTGCTATTGGGTTTGCCGCATAAGTTGGGAAAGTGTGGTGGGTTTGCCCACCAGATGCTCCTTCCGCTGTCGCCTGCCTCGGCTCGTTGCTCCCGTTGACACACCGCTCTGGCTCTGACGTGACAGTAGTTGTAGAAATGACATGGTCATGTTGCTGAAAGATGCTGAAAGATTCACCAGCTCCACGCGGAAGTGTCTCAAAGCATGTGTGATTACCTTTAAAAAGGTACCTTGGACATTTGGGATTCGCAGGCGATGTGCCCAGGATTCTTTTTCAAAATCGGATGACTTATGAAGTCGTATTGGGCTTCCAGGTGAATCTGAATGAGTGAAGAAAGTGAGCTCGGCTGGAGAAAGTTGGGCTTTGACATCAGCAACTGAAGTAGGCTGTAGGCTGCAGCGATCAGCCCCTATCAAGTTCAACAACACAACACACCACACATGCAACACCCTTGACCCTCACGCCCTAAAAATCGTATGTAAATAGCTGGTGCAAACATACTTGGGGTTCCAAATTTCATCCACATTTCATCCAAAGACAACTCTTGGCTTCCAACCAACTTCTTGGATGCGTGGATTCCATCTGCAGGGCTCCAACAACGATCCCCCGAGGGTCTTCGCTCCGCGCCGCCATGTTGCCGACCACGACACAGCAGGCGGCAGCCCTGGGGAGTCGAGACCAGGACGTGGTTGGGTGGGTTTGGTGCGAAAAAACGTGACAGCCCAGCCGAGACCCCAAGAGACCCCAAGAGACAACAAGAAAATCATGGATAATCATGGATAATCATGGGCAATTGGGAGAATTACACCTCAAATCATGGATATTTACTTGGGATTAATTGGGATAATTCTATATTCATCAAATGGATCCCTTGTTAGCCAGCTGTGACCCCAATAAATGAAGCCCTGCCACTGCAGGACATGGTCATCAAGACGGTTGACATGTGGTATCGGTGCCTGGGCCGAAGTGGCCAACTTGACCAACCCCAAGGGGCCCGGCTCCTGGTTCATTGAGGTAGTTCCATCTTCAGAAATTGACAAATGGAGACTTGGAATATATATATATATTTAATTAGTATATTTTTCCTCTTTATGTCCAAATTGTTGCCTCAAATTGTGGCTCCGTTTGATGGGGCCAACAGCTCGCCCTCAGCCTTAGCTGGACCTACGGGAAGGCGATGGAGAGAGATATGTAATATATTTATATATAGGCCTAGCATGGCCTAGCGGCCCAATGTGTATCCCTCCAGTTTGCGTCACCGGCTATGCGAGGACACGAAGCTACCCACTAACACAGCTATACTTCTTGAAAAGACATGTGCAAGCCCAAGGATAGCCATGCTCCGTGAGGAAGACAAGTTTCCTGTGCTCACTTTCAAATCATCCAGCTTTGATGCTTGATTTCTGCAATTTAAAGTGACTACTATTGGCTGGTGGTTTCAAACATATTTGACCAGTATCAGTATCTCAGGTCTTTCCGCAATTCTACGATTTACGCACAGCTTCGCATGATTGCGTCCATCCTTTTTGGTTGCCTCGGCTGTCGGATGCTGTCGGATGTGGGGTCCACTCTTTTTTGTTTGTCTGCATTGATGCAAGGAATATCTAGCTGATCCCGGATCATCCTAGTGTGGTATCAGTAGATTGAAGGTATGGGATGAAGGAATGGAACATAGGACGTGGGAAAGGGAATTGGTGGCCGTTAACGATGGGTCCCCCAAAGATCGGAAACATATTATAAATTATAGAGGTGTTTTACCTGACTTTACCGCTCAAAAAAGTCACAAGAAGTCCTAGTTAGCCTCCTTATATGTTACAAGGCAACTTGCTTATCTAGGGGTCCAGGGAAGTACTTTTTGATAGGTTCTTGGTTATTTCCTGGAGGCTACTGCAAGGACCTTGCAGTGCCATGTTTGAGTCGCCAAAGTTGTCCAGAAATTCGATCCCTCACCTGTTCCAAAATGGAGATTTCCAAGAAGTGGCTACCCTGCAACAAACAGAACTGACAATTGAATATGGAACATGTTCATTTCCATGTTCTTGAATTACCAAAGATGGTAAACTAACAGTTTGCTATGGAAAATTGCCATTTATAGTGGATTCTCCCATAAAACATGGTGATTTTCCGTAGTTATGTTAGTTTACCAGCGGGTAATTGGACTCTCAAGTGGTTTTGTTATTCAATCACTGGAGCAATGGAGCTTTGGTGCATGTTACAATGCCAACTGCTTCCAGTGATCCCGAGTTAGGAGCTACACAAGGTGGTCCGTCCTAGAGTTATAGCTTAGTTTGTTATCCCACAAGCTAACTCGTACCTAGATCGAGTTATCTTAGTCACAACATGTGACGAACTATAGTTAAAATCTCCGAGTTCTGAGCGTATCATATTTATTTTTTGACCTTTCTAGACCCTCCAAGTACCCTCAAAAATGGTGTTTTACCCTTGTAATCTTAGTACCTTCACCATTTCATCGAGGTATTTGGAGGGTCTAGGTATCTATATTGTAAGCCCAGCAGACAGCCTACTTATGTTGACCAACTTGCAAGCAGATAACTGGCGCACCACCGCAAAGTCTCAGGCTTCGTGGTGCTCTTTTTTCTGCTGGGCGGTGGCAGTGCGGCTCCGGGCGCACCGGGGGCCTTCTCCCCGCAGAAGCCCAGCTCGGCAGGAGTTCCAACCAACGAGAATTGGGGATGCCACGGAAACCAAAAAAACATGGGGAATATGGCTATTAATGGGGATGTAATGGAAACATCATAGATAAGAATGGGAATATCATGGGTATAATGTGGCTATTAGTGGGGATTCTGTGGGTTTATGATGGTTTATATGGGTTTAACCAACGCAAAATTGTGATATAATGGGAAGATCATTTGAAAATTGATGGAATGATCATGGATGTACTATAATCAAACGTGGCAAGCAAAAATCTCCTTGAAATGGAAGTTTTCATGGGACAATGATTCGTATATTGAGGGGTTTCCATTGCCACTTGTGATTACCGGAGGGTGATTAAACAGCGCCAGAAACAATTGGAGGTATTTACAACCTCAAATTTGTGGTCCAGAAGATGGTTTTCTTACATTTTACTACTGGATATGATGGCGCTACTGCCCGACTGTTGGCTTCCATACTTGCATTTAGGGAGTGTGATCCAGCTAGACTTGGGGAACTCTGAAGGGTCTCCGAATCAGCAAAATCTACAGGGTTGCTCCAAGCAAGTATCGGTACCTCATGGCCACAAGGGTGAGAAATTCATGACTTGACCTCCTTATTTACCCAATTGACCCCCCAATTTACTTGGACTGTTGGGAGCAACTGTGATCTAAGGAAACTGGTGGAAGACAGATCCACCGAAGGATTGATGGAGGCGACTGAAATTCTTCAGTCGAGATTCTCAGCTGCGACCTTCCCGAGTCCGGAAGCCCTCAAAAACCACCTGGGTAGTTAACATCAATGAAACAGGGGTGAGGTGATCAGGAATGAGGTGATTAGCAGTAGTTGACAGCAACAAAGGAACCCAAGGATGTATTTAAACAAACGGACATTTTGACCTACACTATGATGAACATGGTGCCAATGACGGGCAGAATATTGTTTCGAAGACTGGCCCTTTGTTCTCGAGGTCCATATCTGGTTTTTTTTTGGTCAATTCCAGCCATGGCTGGTTGTACGCTGTTTGGGCAGCATTCTAGGTAACCCCGTTTATGTTCCTGCAGAGGAGTTGAACCTGTCCTCATGTGCTCGATCCATTTGGATCCACCTAGTAGCCCTTCTGCACTCCAACCTGACAATGGACATTCACCCGTTGACATACAATATTCATAACACGGTTTTTCATTGAACATGTTGAATTCCCATTGCCAGCTTACCGGAGACCGGGTCAAACAACTTCACTATCCAGATCCACATGTAAGGAAATGTTGACCTGCCTTGCCACCCAATCATTCACCTCTCGGCGTTTCCCCCACCTTTGAACATCCCAACCTTGGCCAATCCCGACCAGGAATGCCTCCATCAGCGACCCAGCCTTTGCCTTCCATGCTGTACCTAGTGGCCTTGGTGGCCTTCAGCGGTTTAGCCTTTGCCGCCTGGCTGGCAGCCTGGGTGCTGGCGAAGGATGAAGGCGATGAGAAGATGCGACAGGTGTGCCACGGATGCGCTTTGGTGCGGCGTTGATCACGTGTGGAAAGAGCGATGACATGCGATGCATATGGACGAATGGAGGGTTCTACCATGTTTCAACCAACAGTTGGTAACCAACATATGTAAAAATCACCAAAAAATAAATGTTTGAAACAAGGAAAATGGAGGGGTTTTTGCCATGTTTCAGATTGAAAACGGAAGTTTTAGTTAGGAAAATGCTGATGAACGGGACAGGCATGGGGATTTCACCAGGAACAACTGAGAGCGACAACAATTGGGAAGCATGTAGTTGGATCGCACGAAGTAGATTAATTTTCTGAGGAACTGTCCAACCTGATCAGTTAAAAACACATGCTCAGGAAATTGGATGAAATTGCTTGATTCTGCCGAAGTGGTACACCAACTTCCCACACAAAAAACATGCTCCCAATTTCACCCAACTTCACTTCATCCAATGCACAGATGTTTTTTTTTTTTCCAGCCATTTTTCGGTATTTTTCCATAGATGGCTGAGGTCAGATGCCATTCGCGAAGGCGCAGCGGGCTTCCTGTCCACACAGCACCTTGGATCACCTTGGCAGATTGGGTAGCGACGTCAGAGAAACTGGGACAGTGTAGCTGTAGCAATGGTGGTTTTGAGGTTGAATGGTTGAAGCGAAGGTCATAAGATAGACAGATAGATAGATAGATAGATAGATAGATAGACAGATAGAAAGATAGAAAGATAGAAAGATAGAAAGATAGAAAGATAGAAAGATAGAAAGATAGAAAGATAGATAGATAGATAGCTAGATAGCTAGATAGCTAGATAGCTAGATAGCTAGATAGATAGATAGACAATGATAGACAGATGTAGTAAGTATAGTAAGTTTAATAACACTTAATAACTTTACTTCTAAATTCAGATACTTGATTTTTTTCGACCATGATATAGCAATTTTCGATGCCTGACTCCGAAGGGATGAAAGGGTGCCCGGTGTTTCGCAGTGCATGTTCTGGGCAGTGCTCACCCCCAACATGACCTGCTTGATCATCCTTCATTTGTTTCGATTCTGTCATTCAATGGATTGGTTAATGGGAAAATTTACAGGAAACTATGGATTTTCCCATGAAATATGGGGGTTTCCTGTAAATTTTCCCTTAAACCAATCCAGTGAATCAACCTGACGCTTTCTTGTGCTGCCGGCTATGCCGGGTATGCCATCTTCAGCTGATCAATTTCCACATGTTGCATGGTTCAATCCCCATATATCACCGGATAATCCAAAACCCATGTTAGTTTCAGTTCTATAAACCCAGAGCTACACTGTATATATATATTATATACATATATGTTTATGTATATACAGTTTTAGTGTTGAACTATATTTATTTTATTGTCATCAAAGACTAGTCTTATTGTTGTGATATTTTCCCATATTGCTACAGAATCATGCCATTTGTGCCATCAGTCTAGGTACGCCAGCATCTTCATCCCTATAGTTCATTGGGGATACAACTATAGCTTTCATGGGCTTTACAAACCACCAACTTCAGTGACCTAAGTCAAGGTACGCCAGCATCTTCATCCCTATAGTAGATATATCTACATAACTAATAACTAGTTCCTCTGATGCTTAAAGCCGGCTTAGCTTGGCTAGCTTTGTTCACCAGCACCAGCATCAGTTAGGTACACCAGCAGCAGTTAGGTACACCAGCATCTTCAAGCACCATGTTGCTTTCTGTTCTACACTATACTTAGACCCTATATGGTTTATTGGCGATATAACATGATATCACTATAGTTGATGGATTTTTTCATGGGCTAAAAAAATGGGCACCAACTTCGTCCCGAAAAAAATAGTGACCTTTACAGCGTCATGTAGGTACGCCAGCATCTTCAAGTTGGCGGTGGTGGTGCTCATCGGCATCTTCTTGATGTACATTGTCCGCGAGCCCCCCAAGAATCTCTCCCAGGTGCCCTCCTCGCGTCTGGCGGTCTGCGTGGCCGTGTCCTTCGCCACAGGTGCCGGGGAAAAATGGGGTTCGATGTAGCAAGGAAGAGAATCATGGTGGTTTCATGATGTTTCATGGGATTTAGGGATCGGGATTGAATTAACTATAATATATATGTATATATATATATATATATACAGTAGGATAGACCATGATATCACGAAGTAAGATTCCGGTTTATTTTTGGTGTGAATCAATGTGAATCCCAACTTTTAATTGGAATTTGTCGGGTAAGCATCGAAATGCATGGGTGATCTTCCATGGCCAAAGTAAATCATTCAAGGGTAGCATGGGAGCAATCTATGGAGTTGATTCAGTTGGCCAGGAAAACCTTGCTTTTGATAGCTTGATCATGCGTGCGTCACATGGATGCATACAATGGAAGGCCGGTAGGTGTTTCTATGTTCTTCTGAAAAAAACGAAACTCCTTTGATGCGGTTCTTAGGGTAAGCCCTAGTTTGTGGTGCTTCAACAAAGTCACCGTTTTCATGTGGTGAAATCTTTAGGAATCTCATGGTATCCAAAAGGGTAACCTGGAGCCATAACTGCTGCCCCTGGCGATGTTTGTTGGTTTATCACCCTAGATCCCCATCTAGCACCATGATTTGCACATCCTGAAAACTAAGTATGGATATTATGTGCAGTCGCCATAAATGCAACAGTGAAAAACTAGTTGTTTACATCAACTTAGTTACCTGGACCACCACCTTGTGATGATCTGCAGCTGGCAGTGGGTACCAACCCTCAGTTGTAGAGGCTCTGTTCTTAGTGGCATTGCTGGCTATGTTGGAATGTCTCCCGGCTGCGGATCAGTGTGTGGAAGCTGAGCAAAAGTTACTCTGGGTAGACATGGGAAACCTTGGATGGGTACTTCAGTATATCTTCTAATTTTTGGATATCAATGTGGGTATCTCTAACGGCCAGCGAAAAGAAGGAACGTGCCTTGGAATGTTTTTTGGGGCAGGTTAGATCGCAGATGGGCCATGTACTCACCATAATTCCCATGTTGCTCGTCCCGGTTCCTGGTTGCCTAGCTGGAAATCCCCAATCAATGGATACCAAAATGGGAGAGTTCCCCGGTCTCGCACATTAAATGGGTGCAGTTTCCAACTAGCATCAGCTGGCCATGTTTCATCCCACGGTTTGGTCACCTCAGGTTACCAGGGAGGCAGTTCGGCCACCTACCACAGACATACATACAGATGCAACAATATCTCTACTACAGTCTATCTTGTCTACATTCTACCATTTGTATACATTATTCATATACATATATGTACATCTAAGACATTCCAATTAAACTCTCAAAAAGAGATCAACAGAACTCCATACCCTCTGGTGAACTGTTACATAACTCTGGAAAATCACCATTTTTCATGGGAAACTCCACTATTTCAATGGCCATTTTCAATAGCTATCCATCCGTGGAGCAGGTGGGTGGCGGTCCGCTCCAACATCCGCGTGGCCAGCGCCGCGTGTCGGAGCTTCCAGGAGGCCATCGCCGTGGGGCTGCGGGCGGGCGCCTTCAGTGGCGTCCTGGTGGTGTCGATGGCGCCTCGGTCCGGGGTGGTGGCGGGAAATCACCCAAGAATAGCTTAAACTTCTAATGGATAGCAAACTTATAATGGAGGTTTTCTGGGAAAATTATAAATCATAACTCATAGTGGAGGTTTTCTGGGAAAATTATAAATCATAACTCATAGTGGAGGTTTTCTGGGAAAATCCATCATCAATTGGAGTTTTTTTGGAGGTTTTCTGGGAAAATCCATCGATTTTGGAGGTTTTTTTCCATTTAGACTTGGGATCATCCCACTAATAGCTGGTGAGTGTTTGTGTTGGTTCTTCACCACTTAATTATAGGAGAACCCCACTGAATGGGTTATGAACCAGTTACTAAGTGGAATGATCCTCCAAGCCCACCACTGGGGAGAATATGACTGTAATGGAGATACGACTCTGATATACCATGATATATACTGTCATTTGTAGATACATATATATATATATACATATATATATATATATAAATATGACCATGATCTATGGGGACTTGACCAACAAAAGGCATAGCATATATTGATGGAATAAAGTTGTATACTATCCTTCGGAATTATCAGCTCCATGGCGGGCCAGCTGGAACGTCCTGGAGTTTTGAGCACACCAGAAGGTAGATGTTAAGAACAAAGGCGATGATGCCCCCCAAATTGGTCATCGAACGAGGTAAGGAGTTTATGGAAACAATCAAATGGGGATGATGGGGATATATATATATAATCAGTATATATTTACCGTTGGCCCCTGGTTTTCAGTGTTTTTCCTGGATTTCACATTCACCGGATTCCCATGGTCGGATGACCTTCATCTCGACGGTTTTTGATCCCCAGGTCCTGTTGGGCATCATCGGCTTACTCTTCGGTGTCCGTTTGTTTGTCCCCGCAGCGCTGCATCAGCTGCCCTTTCTGCTGGTGGGCTATGGCTTTGGCGCGTCCTTTGTGGCGCTCTTTGCGCAGCCACCGACTGAGTTTGTTGAGTCGGTGATTCAGCTTCCCACATGGGAAATCCACTCCACGGGAATCTGTTTTATTTGCTGTCCATTTCCTGATTTCTTGGCAAATATCAGCTATATTTGAGGAAATAAGGGAAAACAGTTCAAGACTTGAAATTATAAGTCCCAACATCTTTGGATATTTATCTATAGTATAGATCTATCAATCTAGCTTTCCATCGATCCATCCACTCATATATTTATACATATATATTTATCATAAATCAATGTTTATCTAATCTGAATCTTAATCTTAATCGAATGAACATCTAAAACTAAATCCGACTTGAAACTAAACTATATAATTTTGTTTGATCTGATCTAGTTCAATATAGTTCAATCAAAATGGTTTACCCTATCAATCTGTCAATCTATCAATCTATCAATCTATCAATCTACATCTACTGTACCTGCCCATTTACCTGCTTTTCCATTGCCATGGTTGATTACCAGAGGGTCCAATGACGATTTCCAGTTTGTTTCTGAGCCGAGGCTGGGAGGTGGCATCTACACCAAGGCCGCCGATGTTGGTGCCGACATGGTCGGAAGCTTGGTTGGGCCCTTGGAGCCTTGGGGCCTTGGGGAGAGTTTCCGCTGGAAATGGTGGAAAAAAACATGAAAAAAGGTGGAAACATGTGGAAACCCAGCGAAATCAATGGGTTTTTGTTGGAGTTTTTCCAACATGATCGCCCGAATATGAAGAAGAACGATGTAAAAGGACACAAACACTTGGATATTTTATCGAGTTGTTCCAGCAGGCATAGGGATTGGACCGGCAAGAACCAGCATGAAGGGGTAGAGCCTGACTGGGACAAGAACAAGATGAGGGTCTTTAGAACCCAGCAGTGCCGTGGACCCGTGGGGAGACTTTCATCATCCAACATGGTTATGGACCCGCAGCATTATCAACTCTTGGGATGAACAGAGCCATCCATGATTTGTAGCCGATCAAATTGACCCATATCACGAAGTAGGCGATTTCACCACATTGACTGCAATATGATCTTACTTTTTCACGCACACATACACACATTTAGTTATGGACACACACACACACACATATATATATATATACATATATATATATATATATACATATATATATATGCATATTATATGTCAGTTGTATGTACATATTTACTTTGTTATTTATCATGTGCTTATCATCTTATCCATAGTGTGTTTTCATAGTATGTTTCATGTGTTAAAAAAGGCCGTTTCCAACCTACCCCAAATGTTGCCCCAGGAAAGGTGGAGTCCGACATCCCAGAGGACGATCCCCGGAACCCCGCGGTGATCGCGGACCTGGTGGGCGACAACGTGGGGGACTGCGCCGGGCGCGGCGCGGATCTCTTCGAGTCAATCGCAGGGGAGATCCTGGCGGCCATGATTTTGGGCGGGACCTTGTCGCAGAAGTACCTTGGAGCTGTTTGAACTTGGGGGATTTCAAGCGACTTCTGGATGATGATGGCGATTTTTTGAATGTGAGGATCAAAGCATCCAACAAAATGAGACAAAATGGAGATCATGGGGGATTTGACTAAGAAAGCATGTGGGACTGGACCGTCAACAGTTGTAAGTTAACAATGAAACGGTGCAGTTTAATCATCGACAAATATGTTGAACATAGGGGATCTCACCTCCCGAGCGTGGCTATTCAATAGGGGAAATCATGATCAACCATGAGATTGTGGGTTTGTCCGCTAAATTTTCCGACGGTCCCAGTTGGAGAGGTTATGATGAGATATGATGCTTTGGTGGGAGGATTGAAACAATCAACTAAGCGTGCTTGTGAATGTGAGGTTGCCTGCAGATGCGGCAAATGGCAACTTGGCTTGTTGATTCTTCAAAAGCATCAACCTCAACAGGGCCCAAGAATGGTTCACTCATCAGATGCAGCATGGTGACACAACTCGAGGTCTTCCCGGCCTTACCCATCTGATTGTCAGCTCTCCTGGGCTTTTTCCAAGGCTATGTCTTGTTCCCGCTGGCCATTCATGCGATGGATCTTATTGTAAGTGGCGTGGGGATCATGATGACCGAAGCGCCGAAGGGAAAAGGCAGCAAGATCCTTGGCAGCAGGTACGTCACTGGAACGATGGTTTGTAAGGGCATGTAAGGGCTATCATTCCCAACGTCTGCATTCAGTTGGTGAGTTAATCCTGTATATGTATAAATGTATGAATATTATCAATACATAAATAAACATATTTGATCCAGAAACGTCACTAGCTGGTTGAATGTGTTTGGGTACATTCAGGGTCTAGTCTAGACGTACACGCGCACGCTACAGGTGCATGTATGTGTTTAAAGTTTAAATGTGTTGAACATTCAACATGTGCTGGTGGCCACAGGATATGCCGCGCTCAACAACAGAAAAGCTCACTTCAATCTGGTCTCGAGACGGATTGTTACAAACCATTTTGGGGATTGTCACGACCTACAATCTGATACTACCTGCTCCTCAAGAAAAATAACAACTGGAACTGCTACAAGATATAGGGAAGCATTCCCCTGGGCCCCTATGGACATCTATGTCATTCTATGTCCATTTATGTGCAGTGGTGACTGGCAATCTTGACAGAAGAGCAGGTGTTTGGCAAAAACATATAGGAGCACATCATAGATACAGGACTCGAAAAAGTACTGATATGATATATCATGGTCCACCCTTTTGTAGGGTCAATTTCGGAACATGAAAACATATGAAAACCTGCTCCAACATGAAATCCAAAAGACATGGTACGGAAGACAATTTAGCTTCTGACAAATCCAACGTTGGCTTCGCTCTTGGGTTTAGAGACAAGCCAGCCATCTATTCTATAGCCATATATTCTTTTGAGATTCGCTCCCCCCGCAAACAAATGGAGGTTTCCTGAAATTGGGGGCACCCCAAATCATCAATTTTAATAGAATTTGCATGCATTTGCCATTCTAAACTTCTAAACCATCCAGCTATTGGGGTACCCCCCATAATGGAAACCCTATAAATGTAGATATCGAATGCTATCGAAATCTGGCACCCAAGATTTCCGCCGATTTCCACTAGGAATATCGACCCCATGGAGGTGCTGAAGAGCGGATACAAGGCTGTTTTGCTCAAGAAAGATGGGGAGTTCACCGTCCAAAGATAGGGATTTCCATCCAAAATAGGGATTTCAATGGATTTTTTTCAGGATCCGAATGGCATCTTTCTTCAGCAAAGATGAGAACTATATCAGCAGAATTGGGATATTTGGGATTGGATCATCTAAAATGATGACAACCAATGGTAGTCATTCTGTGGATTCAACCAATGCATCCGGTTGGTCCGGTAGCCGGTGGGTATCACATTTGCGGCTGCGGGGGTTGGTAAATGTTGGTCATTATCACGTTGGGGGGGTATCACGTTTGGGTTTGTAAAATGCTACTAGTCTTTGTATTCCCATGACATGGCACAAATCTAGAAATATTCGCTATACAATGGTCCTAATCATGAAGATTCCCATATTTTGGGCAATCCGAATCGATCCTATCAGATGTTCCAACAACACCCCGGATTTTTGATTGAGGTGTCTGTAGGCTTGGCAGCAGTGGGCATCGTGGTGCTTTGCAGATTGCGTCTCGGCCAGCCTCGCAATGCCCAGTAGAGCGCAGGGACTGGGCGCCGACCTACCCTTCTGTCATCAAACATGGCAGGTTGCTGGGAAATCCTCCATCAAAATGGAGTTGTTTCTCATAAAACTACCATCTAATTATTTAACATAGCCATGGAAAATGGCTAATTTTGGATGATTTTCCTATTAAAACCTCCATTTATAGGGGATTTTCCATGGCTATGTTAAATAACCAGAGTCCCATTAGCGAAGCTGGTTTTTTTCCCCATCCCTTCGACCAAGCCAGTCACCACATCCCAGGCTTTGACCATGGCGTAAGTTTTCCTTAGTTAGGCTGATGTGATGATATATAGTATTGTGTTTTGTTTTTTTCTTGGGAAAAGCCTAATTGATTTATCTTTTTTTTGGTGGATCTCGGACAGGACAAACCCGCAGAGTATAGATAATAGTGTGATTCATATGATGGTATAGTTTGGTTGCTTTGGCTGAACAAATCCGCTGACACGATCAAGTTTATTTCAACATGAATTTGCTCAATTGTTTACCTATATGCGGCTCCTTTGCTGTGGTTTGACCTCGGGGCATGTCATATCATGTCATCCCAGAATTAGTAGAGCTAGTTAAGAATGCAGGTGAATACATATCTCTCGGCCAGAAAGTTTGCTGTGTTGGCCTTTTAGGGGGTCCCCTTAGAACCTTTAACGGGGTACAGAAACGGGGTCATACATCACAAATTCAACTTTAATCAAGTTCAACGGTTGTCTCCCATCAAGATGAAAGTCATAGGATTGAAATTGTCCGGCAACTGCCTTAGGTTTTTTTTCCCAGGTTTCCCCTTGAAGCCCGACCCCCAACCCTCCGCAGTCCAGGGGTATCCCAAGGCTCCTGTACACCGAGAGTCACCCAGCCGCCTGGATGTACTTCTCAGTCTGCGGCTTAGTCGGCCTGGGCACTGCCTTTCTCTTCATTTTGGTGACACAGTGCCGCGGCCTTGAAGAGTGCTTGATGGATGGTGGTGATTCGGGGATGGGGAGTTATCCTAAGAGTGACATGGAGAGAACCATATTTTATCATATTTATCATCATGGGTTTGTCCCATGGGGCACATGCCAACACAACAAAATGGGATAATGATGGTAAACCAGTGGATCTAGTTAGGGACTTTTCCCATCATGTCACATTTTCGGACACATCCATATTCGGCAATTTCGAATACTGTTTGGTAATCAAACCTACTGTAGCAATTGACAATCCCCCATTTATAGATGATTTTCCTATTGGAACCTTCAATTATAGGGGATTTTCCTGCCAGCCATGTTTGATTTCCAAGGGGTATGTTGGCATGGGTCGAAATCACAGGAACCAGAGATCCCCGGCCGGCCGAGGTACTACACAGACTTCAACTATCCACCTGTGCGGCTGATAGCCCAAGCATCACTCACTGGACATGGCACCAATGTTATCGCCGGCATGTCGGTGGGAAGCTTGACTTGACATGACTGGCCAGTGGTGGAAAGGGTGACATGGGAGTCAACTAGACCGGTCTCCAAATGTGAGTTGCACAACGGATGTGTAAACATAATATATATATATATATAATTATATATATATATATTTATTCATATATTCATATGACTCTTTATTATTGTGAGGGCCTTACTGCGACATACTGCGACGTCACTAGAAACATGCTTAGTAAGGGTTTACTGCTATTTGGGGAGAACCAACAGAGCGATACATTGATGATCCACATAGATCCACATACGAAAACTAGGCTACCCCAAAATCCCATAGTGAATCATACTTCTTTCATATGAATCCTATCAAAACGGCAATTTAACAGGAATCAATTCTCAGCGACACCAATTTTTGGAGATAGGTCCCAGGTGCTGCAACAGACAACCAGTTTCTATCGGCCGTGACAGATCAAGACCCTTATAGGATGAAATCACCTCGAATCCATGAACATCCTATCCCAGATCAGTGATGCACTGTAATGTGGGTAAAACAATAATAAACTAGCCATTTTGGAATGGTTTATATATACCACCCATAAAAATGGTGATGACTGGGGGATGGTTTATGGCTTTGTTTTACCCACATTACTTTTACTTCCATTTACTGTACCCCAAACATGTGCGAAATGCAGGTAAATCTGCCATACATGGATGGTATTGGATATGGATATTGCTTCACTTCACGGTGTGTATCCCATGGAGACTGTGTCAACCTGATGTATTTTTTTCCTTTACCACAAACGGATATATACGCTATGCAGCTATTTTTCGGCAGGGTTTCAAACATTATGAATATGATGATAGCATACACCTTTACAATTAACGTTCGGGACAGATACGGATAACATTGGATAACTATATATACATTTGATTATTTCCTGGTTCCAATTTATGGCAGCCTCAGTTGCTTGTCATTTGATTTTGGGTTCCTTCGTGAATAATTAGGTAACTATGCTATGCAGCTATGCATGAAACGTATGGGTATTGGTTGCTGATGTGTGCCCTTTGCTATTCTAACATAGCTACGGAAACTGACAATATATATATATATGTATATTTGTGTTAATATATTTGTTCAGTTTATTGGTATTACCATGTGCTACCTATTGAAATCATTGAAAATGATGATTTGGCCCAGCTACGTTGGTTACCGGGGAGTATTCTACGGAAAAAAAAAGATAACTCCACCCATAGATGGGATTTTCCCATATGTTGTCCATCCGTATTTTTCATACTTTATATCCCCATCATAGGCATGGTTTTTCGTTGTTAAGGAATGCGTGCCACGGCCGCGCCAGCGGCCATCATTGGCATCGCATTGCTGTGCTCCTATAAGACGGGGATGGCAGCCTTTGGTGGTTTCTCGGCAGAGCGTTTTTTCATGGAGAAGCGGTAAACTCTCCTGTGGTTGGTATTCTAATAATATTCCATCAATATTCCAACAGTTTTCCATCAATATTCCAATGATATTCCCATTATACTTGGCTGCATTTAAAATAGTCAAATAATAATCTGGGGGCATTCTCCCATCTACTATTAGTTCAATGTATATTCTAAAATGCAGCCATGGTAGAGTAATCAATTGAGTGGCAACATCTGGATTTTGGGTATGTTTTATCAATGATGTTGTTTCAACACATTGGGCTTTAAATCAGTAAATTTCATCCCTATGTTTTGCCGTCAATGGAGTTTCTATTATTTTTTCACACCATCATTGAGTTAGAAATATACACATCTGGAATCTGGAATTTTAAGGGGAACCCCCAAAACCCCCCCAATCCCCCAAATTTATATAGAATAACTTATGTACCCCATCATGCATGGATTTGATGTTTCCACCAATAGTTTGATTCATGGGAGGCTGGGCATTTGCTGAGCTAAGAAGCGCAATTCACATTTGACAATTCCATTGACATGACATCCTAACCCAGGAAGACGACCCATGCAAGGTTTTTGCGAAGTTTGCCATGGGATAGGTCTTGTAAACCAAATCGGTAGCACTTGAAGATTTAAAAAAAAAGGGAAACAAAACACAAAAATGAACTCGTGCATTTAAGAAAATCACCTTGGCCAGAGCGGGGTCTAACATACCCCCCCCCCTTGGCCAAGATCCGTAGCGCTACGGATGTTGGCCAAGGGAGGGGTATGTTCGACCCCCTCCCTTCCACCAGGATTTGGGGAAATGATGGTGACAGGTTGGGACTATTCGATCTTACTTGAAAGCACCTCAGTATATACAGGAGATATTTCCATACTTTTCCATAGAATATGAGTAATTTTGGTAAAACAATAATAAACCATCCCCAAAATCACCATAAATAGGTGGTATAAACCATTCCCAAATGGGTGGTTTATTATTGTTTTACCCACATTGTAACACATTTCCCGCACCTCCCAGGTTTACCTTCCGCCGGTCTCTTTGGCACCGCCGTAGCCACCATGGGAATGCTGTCCACCGTGGTCTTCGTTTTGGCCATGGACGCACCCTGGCCGCGGCGCATTCTGGGGCGGGGTTCAGAAATGCTTACGCTGTGATGTTTCACAAAAATGAATTTATAAAACCAATTTAACCTACCAAAAATAGGGTTTTCATGGAATTTAACCAAGAAAAAACATGATTAAGTGGTTTTTAATGGGACTTAAGATTTAACATAATTTAAACAACAGAAATGGTGATTTCACCAAAGCATGGGGATTGAATGGGGATTCAGCAAAGCAAAACAAAAGTTTTCGTGCGATTTGACCACACAAATGGGGATTGAATGGGATTTAACCAGAAAAAAAATGGTGATACAACCATCAAAACATAATTCTTGTTTTGCTATGTTTTGCTGACATAGAATGTGATGCTCCCTACTTAGCCAAGTTGGTTGATAATCTGGCAAACAGTTGGGTTTATTAAAGTTTATTATAGGTACATTTTTAGACTAAATGGGTCTATAAATTAGCTTGTAAACATTGGGTGGCTCAAGCCCCCCTCTCTTTCTCTCCATCTAGGGCCGCTTGTGGGACCGTCAGGGTCAGGCCGGGGGGCAGTGTCGTGGGTCCCAAGTCTGCGGACCTCTGGTGACCCCCTCTGCTCGTCGGTTCTTGGCGACTGGCCCTGCGGTCTCCGCCATGGCGCCCTCCCCCGGCGCGCTGGGTGCGGGCGAGCAGCCTCGCCAGCGAAGCCACTCCCCCCGCCCCAGGGCACTTCAACCTTCGCAGCCCATGCAGGTCGATGACAATCGCCCCTCCAGGGTGTTCTGTCCGGTGTCCGGGTGTCTTTGCAACGACCCTGCTCGGCACCGCGGGTGGCAATCCGTGGCTTCCATGCAAGCCCACATTGACTCCCATCTTGCTGGCACACTGCAGGGCGAGGTCCCGGCCGAGTGGCTCCATACCCACCACCGTACCCGGTGCCTCGTCTGCGGCCTCAGCGTCTCCGCAACCCGCGGGGTGCACCCGACTTGCCGGCCGGCACTCCGAGCCGCTGCTGGCCCTTCATCCAGTGAAGGGGTTGCCCCTGATCTTCCATCCTTCCCCACCATCCAAGCGGGGCACACCCGAACCCTTCGGCACGTCCCAGCTGCTGCTCGTCCACTCTGGGCACACATCCTGTCTCGAACCCTGGCGGCTGCTGCCCACACCAACAGCCCACGTGCTTGGCAGGAGCTTCTCATGCTTCCGCAAACTGTCCTTGATGGCCCGCCCCGGGGAGGGCACAAGCACGTCAAGGCCGCTGCGGCCTACACAGTGGACCGCCTGCAGCGGTGGGAGTTCGGCGAGCGCATGACCCAGTGGGATAGCCGTCGGAGAGTCACTGTGCGACACGCCGGCGCCCGCTCTCCGGCTGAACGTCGCGACTTTGCGGTGGGCCTTGCCCGCGAAGGGTTTGACGGCAAAGCGTGTGCGGCTCTGCTGGCGGAAGGGCTCAGCCTTGAGACGCCTGAGACCATTGCGGCACTCCGCTCGCTCCACCCTCCACAAAGCCCGCCCTCCATCTGCCAGCCGCATGCCTTGCCTCCAGGACCCAACATGACTACTGGGGCTGTGAGCCGTGCGCTCCGGAGCTTTCCTGCCGCCACTGCGCCAGGCCCATCTGGCCTCCGGGTCCAGCACCTGCGCGAAGCGTGCCTTCCAGGAAGCACCGATTCCTTCTTGGATCACCTCAACGGCATCGTTTCGCTCCTCAGCAATGGCCAAGCTTGCGCAGCTGCAGCACCCTTTCTTGCAGGGGCCAGCCTTGTTGCCGTCCCGAAGCCTCGTGGTGGGGTTCGGCCTATAGCCATCGGCGAGGTGCTCCGGCGCCTTACAGGGAAGTGCCTGATGGAATGCGTGAGAAGCTGTGCCCGCGAACACCTCTGGCCAGCTCAAGTTGGGGTTGCGGTCCCCAGCGGTGCCGAAGCCGCGGTCCACGCTGTCAGGGCATGGTCGGCAAAACACCACCACGCCCCAAACAAGGTGCTGCTCAAGCTGGATTTCGCCAACGCTTTCAACACCATCTCGAGGCAAGATGTGCTCAACACCACCCGCGCCCANACACCACCACGCCCCAAACAAGGTGCTGCTCAAGCTGGATTTCGCCAACGCTTTCAACACCATCTCGAGGCAAGATGTGCTCAACACCACCCGCGCCCACTTCCCGGAGCTTACCCGTTGGGTGACATGGTGCTATGGAATCACCTCTCACCTTCAATTTGGGAACACTGTCATTGACTCCGCCG
>BGPT01001393.1:686-20266 GCA_003297045.1 Symbiodinium sp. clade C Y103 | reverse complement strand
CCTCCGCACTGCTGCAGGGGACAGCCGCCTGCTCCGGAACTTTGAATTCCTGGGGGCAGCCATTGGAGAGCCTTCCTTCATCGCTGCCCACACTGCTGCCCGTGTGGCATCCGCTGGCAAGCTCCTCGATGCCATCGGCGAAGTGGAAGACTCTCAGGTCGCCCTCCGTTTGCTGCGAGCTTGCGCTGGCCATGCCAGGATTGTGCACAGCATCCGATGCACCCCGCCCCAAGCCCACCAGGATGCCCTTGTCGAGTTCGACCTTGCAGTAAGGAGTTGCTTCAGCTCCTTCAGTGGAATCCACCTCGACCAGAGCCAATGGGAGCAAGCTGGGAGGTCCTTTGCCCAGGCTGGGCTCAGCCTTCGCTCTGCGGCCCGTGATGCTGCTGCTGCATACCTGGCTTCCGTGGGGGCCACTGCTGCACAAGCCGCTGCACTGAACACCGGCTACCTTGACCAAGCTGTCGGTGCCCACGCCCCAGTCTGCGAGGCTCTGGCTTCGTTCAACTCCTGGATTCCCACGCCGCTCACGGCCGAGCAGGCCCTTACCAAAAAGCAACGTGGTCTCACCCAGCTCATTGACAAAGCCAGTTGGGACAACCACCTGACCACCGCTTCGGTCTGCTTTCAAGCCATCCTTGAACTCCGACACTGCCTTGGAGTGGCTGACTCTACCACTGACGAATGGTGCCCGAAGTGCGATGGTGTTCTTGATACTTTTTCCTACCACGCCACTACTTGCTGTGCTGGTGGGGAGCGCACTTTGAAACACCACGCTATACGGGATCTGCTTTGCATGGCGCGGCCTCCAGCCAGACCGGGAAAAGACTGGATTGCTCCTTCCCCAAACCCCAGAAGACTACAACCTTGCTGGGCGACGACCTGCCGACTTGTTCGTGCCGTCGTACCTTGGTTCTCCCACTGCATTTGACCTGGCTTTCACAGCCCCCTAGCGGCAGGAGACCCTCGGTGCGGCTTCACGACACGCCGTTGCCGCCGCCACAGCATATGCTGACACCAAGAAAGCACATCTGCGAACAGCCGGGCTGTGCCGAGCACAAGCGGTTGTCTTTTCCCTCTTGTCGCCGAAACCATTGCGGCTTGGGAACCGCAGTCTGCTGCTTTTCTCAAGCGGGTTGCCCGGGCTGTTGCTGCCCGCGAAGGCACCGACCCGGCGCAGCTCGAAGGACAGCTGCTCCAGGAGCTCAGTGCCACAGCGAGAAGCTTCCGGGCTCGGGCGGTCCTCCCATATCGACCTGAAGATTCCCTGCCGAGGATGACTGAGAGGATCTGAGAGGCTTTCTTTTAATTTTTTTTCCAATTTTTCCCCATGTCACCCGTCTCTGCACGGAATACGAGACTTTTTGCTTCGTCACGGCTCCAGCCCTTCCTTCTCAAGGATCCCGCTGCTGTCGTGGCCAACTTTGCTGGCACGTACGGATTGCCTCGCGCTTTCTTTTTGCGCAGATTTTCCTCTCCTTGCTTCCTTGCTCCCTTCCAGTACAGCTCTTTGATTTTCCGTGGGGTCAGGTGGCCAAGGCTCTAATCGGCAGATACTTGATAGAGTGCATGCTCTGTAGTGCAGTACAATCCAATACAATTTATTGCATGCGTGCATATTTTTCCGTTGAGATTGACAGACATATACAACTGCCATGAATATATACCCCCAATGAATCATATACAAAGCTTGCACAAAGCTCTTGCCAATATTATTTCGCACTACAAACTTTGCATAATACATTTCCCAATATTATTTTGTATTATATTTTTTTTATAAAGCACTTCCCAATATTTTTTTAAATACAAGACTTGCACAAAACACTTCCCAATAAAACTTACACAAAACATTTCCCAATATTATTTTGTATTATTGCAAAGCTTGCGCAAAGCACTTCGGAATATTATTTTGTATTGCTACAAAATTTGCACAAAGCATTTCCCAATACTATTATTTCAAAGCTTGCACAAAGCACTTCCCAGTACTACTTCGTGTTATGAGCTTGTACAACGAAGCTTTTAGCCACAGCAAGCTTTAACACATACCTCCAATTACCCACAACCAATTTTTATCCAGAGAAGCTTTTACATACAACAAGCATTTTTTACGCACAGCTACCTTTTACACACAACTATCTTTTACACAGAGAAATTTTCAGACACAGCAAACTTTTTTACACAACAATTTTTTATATATAATGAATTTTCATGCAGAGAATTTTTTATATACCGTAAATTTTTATACAAAGAAATTTTTATATAGAGAAATTCAGAATATTTTTTTATTCACATATTTTTTTTCATACAGAAGATTTTATACACAGCAACCTTTTTTACACAGCTACGTCTTACAGACAGCTACATTCTATGCACAACAAAATTTGACACAGAGAAATTTTTGCACACCGAAATTTTCATACGAAGCAGCTTTTACCACAGAAATTTTTAGACAAAGAAATTTTTATAGATAGAATTTTTTATACAAAGAATATTTTATGTACAACAAGGTTTTATACAAAGACGCTCTCATGTGTCGCAAATTTTGACGCACGAAAATTTTTACACAGAGAAGCCTTTGTACCCAGAAACTTATATATACAGAAGCTTTTATACAAAGAACCTTTTAGACAGAAGCTTTCACATACAGCAACCTTGTACGCAGAAAAAATTTTTTGCAAAGGAATTTTCTTTTATGCAATAAATTCATTTTTACCCATAATTGCGCCAGAAATTGCAGCTCCAAAACCGGATCTCAACGCCGAAACCAAAAAAAGCACGATCTTGAAGGCTTTTTACCAAGATATTTAATAGGAAAAACACCAGCGTCAAAATGGAAAAAAATCTGCTGACAAATCACTATCGCAATCTAGGTGCAGGCATTCCAATACAATTTATCAGGTCCAACTGCAAAATGTAATAGTATTATGCAGACAGCCGTCATAGCAAGGAATCTTGATGTAGCCAGCACAATGCGATTCGTAGCTTTAGCACTTCAGAATATAATAAAATTACGTATAAAGGCGCCAGAAATTATAATTCCAAAACCGGATCTCGACGCCGAAGCTAAAAAAAATCACGATTTTAAATATATTTTTTTAAAAAAAATAATAGGAACATTATCAATATCAAAATGGAGAAATTCTACTAACAAATTATCATCACAACCTAAATGCAATTAATCGAATACGATTTACCAGGTCCAATGGTCCAATTACAAAATACAAAAATATTACGCAAACTGTGGCGTCAAGGAACCTTGACGCAATTATTACAATACGATTCGTAGATGCTGCATTGCAAGATATAACAAAACTACGCACAACGACGCCAGAAATTGCAATTCCAAAGCGCGATTCTTAAGTTAATTTTTTTTTGACAAATAATTAGTAGGAAAATTACCAGCGCCAAAATTGCGAAATTCTGTTGATAAGGCATTATCGCAACCTAAGTGCAATTATTCGAATGCGATGTATCGGGTCCAAATATAAAATACAAAAATATTATGCAAGCAGCCGCGGCACCAAGGAAATTTAACGTAATCATTACAATGCGCCTCGCAGATATTGCATTGCAAAGTGTACTAGAATTACATAAAAGGATGCTTCCCGAAATCAATTCTTATGCGTTAGGCACGCAACCATTACAATACGATCAATAGCCACACACTCCACAAATGCATAAAACCACGCGCACAGGAAGAAGTACAGAAAATCCCACGCAACGTTCATGTTATTATTGGAGATTAAAACGCGTCTGTCAATTTAATAGCACCAACCCGTATATAGTTAAAAATGCGATTTTTATTTAATATAATAATAAGCGTATTACCGTGCCTATACAATCTATAATCCAGCTTACCAAAAATATTCCAATTATATATACATAAGCAGAATTACATACTACCAAATATACCAAATAAACCTCTTAAATACCACTCCGAATAAACCGCGCCCATCGCACACGCAAAACACCTTTCATTGCTGCCGTAAACCATTTTACCCGAAAGAATTTTTTTTTATATATCAACAACCTCCCAAAAATAAAGCATATAAATTATTCATATAACCATTATAATATATTTTACAAAATAATATAAATAATCCATATATACCTCCGCCTACGGCAATTCAATATAACAATAAATATATTATTATCCTTTTACAATTCATAACCGTAATTTCCTAAATATCTTTCACTACGTAAATAAAAATAACCAAACATCATCAAATACACTAAAATAACCAATAACACCCCACTCCAAATAAACCACACCCATCCGCACCCCATCGCACACACAAAAAACCTTTCAACGCCGCCGGGAGCCGCTTAACCCAAAAAATATATTCTTTTCCATCCAATTTCCTCCCAAAAATAAATTTCATATAATATTCATATAATCATTATAATATTTCCCTAATAATTTACTAACCTAAATCCCCACTTCCCTCAAATCATCATTTCTCATAATAACCACTTCTAAAAATTACCATTTCTTTTTGTCAATATTTTTCTAAATTATTATTTCCCTCATATCATTATCCTATTTATCTAAAATATCATTTCCCCATCTCCATTTCCCTAGACTATCACTTCATCAATATTTCCCCAAATTACCACTTCTCTAAATCACCATTTCCCTAAAGCTCCATTTCCCAAATTCCCCAAATAAATACATTCGTAATTCGGAAAATTATTTCCCAATTTCCTTTAATAAATTTATTATATACAAAATACATTAATAAAAATCAATAAATTTTATATATTTTATTTATAAATAAATATTCTTTAAATAATTAAAATTAAAATTCTATAATAAATAAATAAACAATTCAAAAATAACCAAATTACTTTTTCTAAATATTAATAATAATTTATAAAATATAGTTATAATTAATATGTAATATATAAATTATATTAAGTTATTATAGTTCCAAATCATTAAATTTCAAGAGTATATTATCGTTTCATGTTTTCATTCCTTATGAATTTCATTGCGTTCTGATGATTTTCCAGTTTGGAATAGTCGCCACCCCCTTCACAACCATCACTATCAGTCATTATTGTATCACAACCACTACTGCCACTACCATCACCCACCCACCATCACCACCACCACTATCACAGCCACCACCATCACTGACGTAAGCTTCGTTTCCACATCTTCAACTTGCAGTTCCAACAGCTCATTCAGTAAACATCTGGGCCTTGCCATGTCTTGCCCTTGCTTGCTGCTCATCTTGGACGAGCAACTTGCCAAGAAAACAGTTTTTCAGCGAGCAAATGGGCCAGCGTCTGGCCGATAAGGGTTATGTAATTTCTTGGTTATCGTTTCGTTATCGTTCGGGTTATCGTTTGGGACACCTGGTTGCAAAACAATGGTTCTGGAAAACCCATCTATTGAAAATTCTTATACAACTAATGCTGTCTTGAACAAAGCTTGAGGTTGCCGTGGAAAACGATAAGCACAAACCAAAAGGGATAGAGGAAAAGAGCGGGATCTAGAGCACCCACACTGTTCCTGCTGCAAACAAGACTTTAATATTCTTTCCTTTCGCCAGCATGGCGCGTTGTCACTAGCAAGAGTTGAGGCAAAAAACTGTCATGTGGCCGTACTATATTTGAAAATTACCCAGCATGCAGCGCAAATTGCAGCAAAAACAGAACATCACCACACAGCAATGCACATCACCAGGTACCACCTGTTCAGAAGAGGATTTTGCCGTCTGCATATCTCTCAAACAGATTGTGAATGCTATTGAATGCCTATATCAAGTATCGAATAACCTGCACGGTTCACTGATGACCAGGATCGAACAGGAGCAAATGTTATCGTTTTTTGAAGAGTGCATTATCGTTTTCCAAGCCTCAGCTCAATTTCCAAAAAATAGAGACCCCTCGAATACTACTTTCCTTTACCCTAAATTTTGGCTGTAGCTCCTTTTATTTTATAGTTGAAATATTTCTTTATATTCTATAGATCGCCATCAATATATATCAAAACAATTCAAAATATATCAAGTAGTGGTCATTTTTCCCAGCCCGTCTTGGCGCTGTCATTGCAATAAGCATCTTCTTCGAGGATGCTCTGGAAAGTTGGCCGGTGAAACCCAGACCAACTATGGATTTGATAAATATACGTATATATATATATATACATATTTATATTTACATGTATATATAGTATATTTTAGACTCCAAAAAATACCTTGAAAAAATGGGATATTGGAAGGTGTATATGGAAATATTGAAGACCTGGCAACAATAACTCTCTCACAGGCAGAAGGGCAAAACAAATCTGCGTATTATTGAATTGGGCGTGCCGCCGCGCCCCTCAAGAAGTGACATCTATCTTTACCACCTCAATGCCGAGGCACGTCAAGCTGTGAAACCCACATCCCTCGTGGCCTGAAACCTTGGCATCCCATGCCCAGACTGATCCAACTGTTCCGAGGTGCCACTTGATTGTTGCTTTTTGGCCCATGCCTCGGTCAGTGTCAGATGTCAGAAGGATCTTGCTGATAAAAGCAGTGTGGATAGGTATTGAATAGGTGGAATGAGAAAAGCCTCCAAGGGTTTATCAAATCCAAATTGCTCGCACACAGCTTTAAATGAGCTTTTAGGTCTTGTAGCTGAATTTCTGCATGGATTCCTGGAACTGGGATTCCCAACAAGCCCTTTGCAACGATCTCACCATCTTCATCGCTGGTCTGCCAAAGATTTTCAAAAAGTCGGATTAGTTGTGGATGCGGGGATTCTTACGGCTCAAAGCATCTTCTAGCCGTCTCCTGAAGGTTCAACCCTTCGACCCTTTGATATCTTTGATCGAAAGGTATAAAGATTATAAAGGAAGGAGTCCTAGACCCCTAAGGTGGTGGCAAAGTCACCAGGTCATTGAGCTGGAACAGATTCAGGAAGAGTCTTCCTTGTCAATCTAATGACTACGACGATATCACCAGCTTTTCGACCCGGTCCTTGGCAGCCAAGTGTTCTCGGATCAAGTTTGCACGGTTTTCAGCTACTTGCTCCTGACAGCATAGGTGCCCAAACATGTCTGCACACTGAGAATGTGTGCTGGTAGGCATGTCCCAAAAAGAGTCACCCAAATTGGCCACGGCCAACCAAACCAAATTATTCTGAATCAACTAATTTGCTTCTGAGAGTGCCATTAACCACCAATCTCCCCAAACCGCTTGGTAATTTTGGAAGTTTGAACTTTGTGGTCTGCTATGACCCGGCACGACTCGCAACCCGCTCCCAGAAGGCATCTTGGCCCTTGCCCGCGGGTTTCACATGGCTCTCCACAGTGACCTTTGCACCTTTGAGCCTGGGATACAGGACGCAGTCGATGCACAGATTGAAACATCGGATTGGTCAACATGTAACAGTAACATTCAGTAAGTGTGTCAACATCCAATCAACTCCTTGTGGCCCAACGGTTGGATGTAGTCTACATGGTCTACCGCTTCTACCTTGAGCCTCTTGAAACCTCTTGAACAGCATTCGCGCTGCTTTGGCTGCTTGGGGTTGTTGCTACACAGAAGAAAGCCACCTTGTCACTTGTCGTACTTATTTCGGGTCAAGGTTGCACGTATGACAAATTGCTCAATGATGAGAAAAGAGTGTTAAACGTTTTGATTTGCGTATAATATAGTGATGTCGTTGCAGGATATCATATGTTTCCATAGATTTCCAAGAAGTACGGTCGCTCCGAAGCTCTTTCAAATCTTTCAAAGTACTGCACGTCATCATCAGCCAACAATCGCAACAAACACACGCCGTGAAAGGTTCCAATCCAAGTTGATTGAAACGAGCCCTGTTTGCTGTGGCAGTTTGCCCGTTGATTTGGGATCCAGGTATCCGAACATAGCAACGAGCTCGGAGGCATCGGCCAAAGCCTGGCGTCTGACGCCAAAGTGATGCATCTCAAACTTCTCAATTGACCACTAATTAAGATGGAGATGATGGCGGTAAAATATGTGTTCTGAAGAATGCTTGATTCTTGGAACGAAAGCAGCAAGAGTCTTCAAGTGCATTCTGGATCAAAATGAATCAATACAAAATACAAAAAATATCAAAAATATGTACATATATTATGTAATATACATATATATATATATATATCATGATCAAAATGGTATATCCGTGACCAATCTGAAGAGTTTGTCATTTTTGACTATTTTTGTATGAGGATTGCCCACCATACCCTGTCGCACCGACGTTGCCAGCGATTCGTCAGTGAACTGTGCCACCGGCGCCTCACTGCTCAAAGACAGGGCTACTGCTGCACTACATTTCACTACATTCTAATAGTAACCATCAGGAACGTATCTGTCTTCCAAAGCACTGCATCCTTTGCCCCAATTTCGACTTTGATCGGCTTCCGCCCCACCTCCGTGGGTTTCTTTGCCTTGAAATCCATGCCCTTTTTGATCTCCAAAACCTGACACTTGCACCGTGGCTTGTGACATGATGGCGCTCAAGCCTGGCACCAGGGACCCAGCGCATTTGGCGAGATCCAAAGTCACATTTCCACGGCCTTGGATGACCTTCACCTTGCGGGATCGGGAATAAAACACACCCTGGGCACTACGAGGCGTTCAATCACAGGCAAAAGCACATCTCCTCCAATCCCGATCATACTTAACAGGAAAGTTAATTTATATGAAATTATACACTGGATATGTATATCTAGTATCTTTTATCCACGGTGGATAAAGAAAGAATGCATTTCTTTGAACGTTGTTTTTCCTCAATAGTCTATAAGTAGCTGGTAACAGCATGTCACAGTCAACTCAACCGCAATCCCAGAGACTTGGGTTTTTCCCTCGCGCGAGACCTCCAAGTCTGTACAAGTAGGAGACCCCTCTTGCGCCCATCATGTTCGGCAAGGGACGTTCGCATCTTGCTGCTACATTTTTGCACTGTAGACACCCAAGTTTTTCTGCACATTTAGGCTAGCAGAGTTCTGCCCATTTGGTCCTAGAAGTAGAATCATTGCTTTGAAGTCAGTCCATTCCATCTGGGCAACAGATAGCTTGGTGAGCCAATGTTTGATATTGAAAAGCATCTTTTCGTTTCGTTCAGTTCTCCACAAGGATTCGCTCACCAAATTGCAGCGAGAAGCGTTCAAAAGCTCTCCTAACAGCGTAGCAGGGACCGGTTTGGTCATGCTGGAAACCAAAAGACTATTGCAGCTCCAATGAAGCAATCCAATAATCCAGCGCGCTCTGTACATGCCATAGGCCTTCTTCGCACGCAACATTTCCATTGAACCGCGCTGACCGAGGATTTCAGGCAACAAGAAAAGCAACACATGTATAGTATGATCATGAAGCACCTCTGTTCATCAGCTAGGGTTCATTCCTAGCAACCTGTTGTATTGCTCTTTATTTGCGCCCTTCTTTGGCAGGCCTAATACTGAAACCGGATGTTGAAAATCCAAAAGAATCTAGAAAAAAAACAAAAAATGCGTTTGAAAAAACTGAAGAAATCCAAACAAAACATAACAAAACTCACAATTTCTTGATATGTCTACAAAAAGAAACAAAAATGTGCCTGCGGCCCCCTCGCCACCGATTTCTATGTATTTGGAAATGTTTGGTTTCGTGAATTCGCAAAAAAGGGTCTCAAATCAAGGCCATACTAAATAGTGTCCATGATTCATGTCACAGGCCAAAATGTAAAAAAAAAACAATGTAGGCATGATTGGATACGGACAACACAGCGCAGGCAATCTTTACTTGGTTGTGAAAGTGGGTTGCTCGGATTGCATGCCAGCACTCGCTGATAGGTCTATTTTTGAATTTCGCTGATAAGGAAAACTATCAAAGACCGTGCAACCCTTGAGAAGCTACGCTGAGGGTATTAAGTCGGCAAAAAAACGGTTTACAATTTTTACAATATCCAAAAATACGCCAGATCTGAAGTCCACGTGCCAGCCGCAACGAAGCTTACTTTCCAACATCTGACCGCCGACACACGGCACGAAAGAGCGCTCATCTTTCACTTCTTTGAGCCTGAATCAATGCATCCACAACCTGAGCTTTGCAAAGAAGCACACCATGCGGGTCTGGAAGATTGGAACGCAATGGAGATTTAGTCTGCCATGACACAAATCCTTGCTCCATCCTGCATGAAAAACCGAGATATGAAGTCCACGGATGCAAGTTTGCACAGCCATTTAACAAGGATCAACTTGGACCCATTGATCGCTTCGTTCGATGTTGAAAAACTGGATGTGTGAGAGCTGTGCCTTTGGATTTCCATGCATTTCCCTGTGCAGTGTCATAATGCTGATCAAGGCTTCTTACGTATCCCATTTAAAAGGTGAAGCCTGAAAGACAGAATTCCTCGGGAATCCCTGTTGCTCTTGACCACCACCAAACGACTTCTTGGCAGCCAATGTATGCCCAATTGTCACCTGCCACTGTGATCCAACGCCAAAATCTGCGCTAAGATGCACATCTTCCCAGGATTGGCTGCTCAGGAAACTTATCTGGATGGAATGTCAGCAGCGCCTCTCCTGGGCAGAAATGTGCCAATGGGCAGTGAAAGTCAAATATGTCAAAATAATCATGTCAAAATCAAAGCAAAGCCATACAGTACCAGGTATGCCAAAGGAATACCAAAGGTATGCCAAACGAGCCCCAACATCAAGGATGTAGCTTGACAATGTTTAACAACTGTGGTTGTCAAAGTCTAAGGCCCGAGATGCTGTAGGCAGATTTCAGCGCAGAGGATTCCAACAGGCCAGACAAGCTCCTCCATGAAGCGCTGCCACTGCAAGGCTTCACAAGTTCCCAGAGACGTACAAAGAGTTTGAACGTCTTGAACGTTCTGAACGTTTTGAACCAACTGAGTCCTAAAACGGATGGTTGCAAGCAACTGGTTTGATCAGTTCATTGACAGATCCTGTTTCCATTCCAGTTGTGCTCAGAAACCTCCGGAAACCTCAAGACGTTGAAAGACACTGAACGGCATCGAACCAGGGGATGTCACCCGGATGTCACCCGGACGTCATGTGGACCTCGCAGTCCATGCTGTGTTGGGCGCCAGCAAGTGCATCGAGGCCAGCAGCGCCCGCAGATTTTTGCCTCAGCAGCTCGTTACTCGTTGCCACACGATCAGTCGAGTCCATGTGGTCCAATTGTGGTCCAGTTGTTGTCCAGTTGTTGTCCACATGATCAACACGGCTAACTGATTTTGATGGTAGTGTTCGACCAACAATTACCTGGTACTGGTAATCATTACCAACACCTTTACAGTGCGGCATCAAAAATGTCAGATGGATTCAACTGTGAACCAAAACGCTTGAAAGGCTTTTCCTGACTTCGCCTGGGTTGAAACCTGCAACATAAGTGCATTAAGTGCCCAGAAAACAGCGCGCAGTCCCCACATGTGCCTTCTCTCCATCGCTCCACGGCATCTTCAACGGCGGCCCGATCTTCGGGCAACGCCTGCGCACAAGAGGTTTGATTGCACCTGTACAGGTTCCTTAACTCAAGCCCTAAAGGCCAAACCAGTGTGGCAGTGTTATGCCCTGGCAAGGATCAATGGACTGCCAAAGATCATCACAGATGCACCTCCCCAACTGGAGAGGGCACAGCCGGAGCAGCCGGAGCGGAGGGCGTGGCCGTGACAGGATCTGTCACTGGCTCCGACACCTGAGCCACCGTTCAAGGTGCTGGTTTAATGACTCTCTCACTCCACCCATGGTGGAAGGCCCTGGTCGGCAGAATAGAATACCGATCAACAGGTTTATCAACCCCCTGCGCTTGGGTTTCAGCTGGCTTGTATATACTACCGTCATTCTCAAAAGAAGTCACTTGAGCTGCATGGTATGGGCCCAAATAGAGCCATCGAGCCAAGCGTCAAGTCCCTGCTTACTTTTTGCCTTCACTGCAGGTGTACCAATGCATGCCCTCATCGGCTGGACTACACCAAGTTGCATCAATCAAGTCTGGTCCAGAAAGGTCAAGCAAGTCATCTGGAATGTACCTAAGTACTGAACAATGGTTGATCAAAAGAAACCTTTTCCGAATTTGAATTGGCAGGTAGTGAAATAGGATGAAATAGTAGTAGAAAACTATTTTTCAAGCAATTTCAAGATTCCCTTCTCCAGGACATTTTCATACGTTGTCATGAGGTGCCAATGTTCCAGTCCTGCTTGAGGCGCTTAGCACACTGTCTGACCTCTCTTTTCTTCGAAACCAGGTCAATTCCAAACTCAACACCAAAACTAGTGCAACTGTGTGCAATGGAGAGCCTTCAGTAGATTGTGGACAACAAACAAACGATACGAGTGACATCGCTGGTATCCCTGATATACGGGACATGATTGGTTTCCGCATGTTGATGTCACTGCAGTAGCTGGGCTTCCCACGGCGAAGTCGCTGGCTTTGGCGAGTCACCTGTGGCCATGACTCAGAGCTCTTCACAGGAGCTCTTCTGTTGCAGGCAAGTTGTGTGCATCTTGGTGCATTTAGGTCTGTCTTGGTGTATCTTAGTGTATCTTCGTAGACTTCACCCCTCATCTTTAGTGGCTATTTGTGGCTGCGGGCTCAAGGATCGACACATGGCATGACACGGCCTCCCATGTCCATCAAGCCGCTCGGCGAGGGCACTTCCGCATCGCTAGGGATGGGAGGGGCCTGACACTGCTGCAATGAGTGCAGCTGCAAAAACATTCAGTTCCACAGAGTTGGCAGCTGTATTCTCAAGCGCAAAAGTGACACACCTAACTCACCTAGCCAATGTTAGTCAGTCATAGATTGTGTTCATTCTTGACTGTCTCACCTTCCCTGCCTCTGCAGGCACATGCACCGCAGCAGTGTCCATGTCCACCAGCTGAGTGAGGGCCTTCGCCAATGCTCTGTGCAAGTCCCGCTGCACAGCAGCTGCACTCGACAGGTGCTTCCGCCGGCGCAACTGGGCAGCAGCCGCTTGTTGCTGACGCTGCTGCTGCTGCAAACGGTCCAAGTCTTGAGACAGTCCTTTCCAAAGCAGCGGACCTTCCCTGGTCATTCTGGTCATGGCATACGGATCATACGCTTCGCCATGGTTTACCAAGGATCCCAACATATCCACAATCCCCAAACTGACCAAATTGACCCAATTTTTGACATGCAAAATACACTGAAAAGATTGTTTCTGCCACAACACTCAAAAGAAGATTCCGTCGCCAGCTGTTGAATTTATGAGATGCACTGCAAATGTTAGCCAAAACCTGGGAACTTAGAGTGTACCGTTCCGATAGATGCTGTGGACCGTGCCAAGATGGTCTGATGTGTGAATGATGCTGCTTAGGGGGGCATGACTGTTCTTGAACGTCTCGATCCCAGCAACATTTGACCTTGACCTTGCTGTCAAAAACTTTGACCACCATGACCAAATCAAACTGGGCATAGGAGCAACCCCGCTAGCCAACAGCAGTCCTGTGAACTCAAAGAGTTGACGCTCCGCCTCCTCTTCATTCCAATTCCTGCACGGCCAACAAGGGCGGAGTCGCGAACCACGCCATGCTAACATGTTACTTCCTTGGTCCTAAGCCAGATACCCGTGGATTCAGCGGAAATAGACAGCACGGCCCAAGGAAGAAACATTCTAAGATGCTTTAACAACAAAAAGGACACAATGCCACCACATGGAGATCTTGAAGTGCACTGTTCAAAAAGACATAAAGGTTGAACCACTCAAATAATTATGTAAACTCAAAACAGGAAGACACTATCATCCATTATCATCTATCAATTTATCAATGATAGTTGATATATATATATATATATATCATAGTGCCAGAAACTCTCATCCCCACCCAATATAGTGATACTATCATCTACATATCATCATCATTAATCAATCGTCCCCACCCAATGTGACTGCTGAAGTCACTGGCACCTGGGATCCTCTGCGGCCAGATCTTGCAGCCTTGCCTGCCACAGGCCATGCCCACTTCAACATAACATCACATATCATTTATCTGTCTGTCTATATCTGTACATATGATCAATATGTATCCTATATATACATATATATATATATCATTGAATATATAAAGTATATATACGTACATACAATATATATATATATATGGTGTAAATACTCTAATAATCTCTAATACTCCCTAACATCAAATTCAGGCCAGGCATGGCAAGGCTTGATCATTTTGCCAAAAAAAAAGAAGATATGTCGAGATCACATTGCTAAACCACCCGACTTCAAAGCATTGTGAGATCTGTCCTATATCTGTCACACACTCTTGGAGTGCTTCTACTCCACATTTGATATCATTTCTCACCACTATCACCAACTAGAAAGATTGTCCGCGGAAGACGGTTGCAAGTCCAACACAAGTAATTGGGTAAGAATGGAATAGGACTGGACAATGCAAGGGATCGTTGAGTCCCAATCTCCGCGTGCATCCGCATGCAGCATATGAAGGCCTTCTGCTTCACTAGCGCTTCCTCCACGACCTCCCCACATGCAACAAGCACAGCAAGATCAAATGAGCCCATGTCACGAGATTGATTGGAAGTGATATTTATTTTTGCTTTGATTGACCCATTGGACACAGATTGAATCATAGTCGCAAGATGCAAAAAACAAGATATGAGGTGACCTGTGATGTGATCCAGGTTCAATCCCAAAACACTACAGGGCCAGCCCAGCTCTTTCCAGTTCAAAATCCAGTCTGCAAAGATCTGTAGTGTTCAATTGGATTCAACATTCAACAGGATTCGACCGTGTTTGCCACCGATTTGAAAAGACAAGACCTTTCTGTCCAGCCGCGCCTCCTGCCAAGCGCTGCACATCTTAGCGGAAACTCCGCCCAGAGGCTGCAGCGCTTGCAGAAGCATTGCGAAAGCTGAACAAAGAGCCTCACTACCTGTGGAAAGCGCTGAAAAGCTCAACAAAAGCTGAACAAGTTAGCTGAAGCTGGGCGAGGAAAAGCACTGCCAGATTGGGGGTGAGAGGTGCGATATGGTGCGATGTATGACTGTTACGGTTGTCTTTGCTTCAACAAGGTCCGAATATTGAAGAAGAACTGGTGACAAGCTAAAATGTATTTGGATACCTGGCAATATGCAGACGAAAAAGGGGCATTGCCTGGTAATTCCAACAGAAACCACCCAGTGTTTTGTACGTACTTGGCATGTCACCTTGCAATGTCTCGAAGCCTGCCGTGCTTACCAAGCCACTTTTGCACAACGCGACATATTCTGGACAGGCTGCATTGCCTGAGCGATGAAACGAAACCATCCATTCTAGCAGAAACTTCGAAGTGGTAAGCAGTGATATACCCGCAGGCTTTACTTGCATTGATCGCTCTTGCCAAAATACGTGTGTTTCTTCGTTCTGACCAACAAACTTCGTTAGATCTGCGAGGGAAAACCATGTGGATGATCAGTCGGCATACCTACAGGGCTTCCTTTGCCGCTGGAGAGGCCGCTGAATTCCTGGCAGCTCGCTACGACGAAAATTGTTGGAGACATGTGGAGACAGTTTGCATGCGATTTTGTAGTGGATCCTGGGAGTACAAATCTGTCATCACTACAATCAACAAATCGGTTCACCACGATAAGAACCCTCCAGGTTTTATGAGGCGGCAGCCGGGTAGCTATCTATATTATATAGTCGACTTCTTTGCAGAGTCAGATCTGCGGCAAGATCATAGTCTAATAGTCGCCATCACTGGCAATAAAAAAATCAGAGATACTCCCTATCAAAACAACACACCTCTGCTTCAAGTGAGAAAACTGAAACTGGGTCCTGTAGTTTTGACTGTATTGACTCCATCACAGGCAACATCGCAGTGACAAGCTTCAAACAGCCCGACAGCTGAGCCAAAAGCAAGGTGACGGCTCTGCATTTGCGCAGGATATGTCGCAACTTTGGCGCAGAACGTACAGCAATAATTACTGAACCAATACATCCAGAATAATATAGAATAATACCAATTGCGCTCCAAAAAAAGCCAAGCAAGGATCGAGTATTCAATAGGACCAATGGGCACCATGCAAGGCACAAAACAACATCTTGGGAATCTTGGGCACGTGTATGCTAAGTGCAATGCAAAAAGTATCCACACAGCCGAATATTCAATCCAGGGAGCATCCTTCACCAAACTGTTCAACTTTCTGGCTTGCTTGTCTCATACCAGCGGAGCACAATATTGAATGGTTGTATACACTGTTACTCAGATCTGTCACATTCCGAAAAATTACAGACACTCTTTTAAATTCAGCCGAAGAGTTTGCGCTCTGTTTTTCCCCCACATTCTGCGCGTCAAACTAGTCGCACAAAATGCACCCCAAGTTCAACCCCTGCCATGATCTGACACGGCTGCCCCAAATGCCCCACTCCATCTCCTATCCATCTCCTATCCATTCCTTGCTCTTCTCCCTTGCAAGCTCCACATAGCAACATCGCAACAAGGCCATGGCCCGCCACAGACTTCCGGCCTGTTTCGCGGTGACATCACCGGCAACCTGCCTGATGCCTTGGTCACAGCCTCATCACCTCTACCACATACCTGTGGGTGTCATGCCCCATGGGCCCCATCTCCTATCCATCTCCTCACAAATCCTTCTTGCAGTCGACACACTTCACACCGCTGCCATGGCCGTTGGCCCAACGCCGCTTGCGAGGATGAAGGCAGCGTTGCTGGAGATGTTGCTGCAAGGCGTCCAGCGAAGTCACGCCACTCGGAAAGTTGTAATTTCGTGCCCGGGAGGCAGCTTGGTCCATCAAGGCCTGCCATAGCAGTGATTCAGCAGTGATTCAGACATAATGCTCAACGTATCTCAATCTTATTGAAGGGTTGCTGAAACATACTGAAACTAACTCCGACTTGAACAACCGATTCGCACCTGGACTTCAGCCTGTTTCTCTTCAAGCTGTTGCATTTGCAACCTGTTCATGCGCTGCTCGTTCTCCCGTTCTTGTCTATGCCTTTGTATTTCTGCTTGCAAAAGCTCTTTCTCCTTTTGCAGTCTGTCTCGCTCGCCTTGGCTCGACTGGCTTCCTCCAACACAGCTAGGTAGTCTTGGAATGTCTTCGCAAGAACGCGTGCAAAGAATATAAAGAATTGGAAATAAAAGGACATGTGCTTTCCTCGCTGCCAACCCTTCGCTAAATCCAACTTTGGAATCTAGGTAAGCGCCACCATGACAGCATCTACATGACTAAAGTAGAACCGCTAGAAAAACATAGTTTGAAATGCAGTTCCTTTCATCATTGGTCCATGTCAAGTCGCTCGGCATCACGCGGCTTTTGGACTCAAGCATCTCTAGTCGCTCCTGCAGCTTCTGTTGCTGTTGTCTTCGCTCTGTGTCTTGGCCTTGGGCATCCAGGTCTTTGCCAGGAATTGGGTAAAAAACTGAACATGTTACCACATTCATGAAACCAGTAGAAGGATACACCCTGACAATGTTTATTTGGAAAGGTATGATCAAAACGCAAACGGATCAACATCGGAGCAAAAACAGGATTGCAACACTGACACATTATTGCACCCACTAAGAGCAACGAAACAGTCAGTGCCGTTCAAATGCACCACAGAGAGGAAAGGCGCTCACAAGCACACCAGTCCGAGTGACTTTCCAGGTTATCCAATTGGCCGCGCAGCATCTGTGCTTGGGCTTTCAACCTTTCCTTCTCCTCATGCTCTGCGTCCAGACGTCGCTCCAGCTCTCTTCCTTGCATTTTGCAGACTTCATGGGGTTGAGTTGCAACAAAATGTACCAAGCACGCAAATAAGTAGCATCTAAAATATCAGCGAAGAGAAAATCCAGGTGAGGACTGATGTCTTCCGCCATGACTGCTTCAAGCCCATGAAAATCCAAGATGACAGCAAGACGTCTGAAGCCTTGAAATGACAGGACAGAAATATAATCCCCGACCCAGATTAACGGAAATGAAGTACTGGCAGGGCTCGTGACTCTTCCAGCTCTTTCTGGAAGACCTCCTTGCTGACACCAAGTTTTTCACTGAGCACTGCTGCCATCTTGGCCGTGTCTGGAGTCGAATATCGGACTTTAATCTCGGGCAGATTCGCGATTGCCTTTCGAAGCTCCGCATAATCGTCTTTTGCAGTGGTCACGAATGTGCCTGATGAGGTCTCGGTGTGCTGGGAAGAAGCCCTCAAACTATGATACACTTACAGTAATTAAGTAGTATACGTGGACTCAAGTCCTTGACAATGTCTTGCCAAGCGGGATTGGGTTGGGTTTGCAAGTGGGCCCACGTCTGATCCAGCTTTCAGTTTATGGCTATGCAGTGAAAACCAAAGCCAAGCCAAAGAAGCTGTGAAATGAAACAAGGAGTCTTTCGCTGCAGAAATGCTTCAGGGCTGGATAAATCGACTTGTTCCTTCCTTCTTTGGTTCCAAAATCAGGTGCGATTCAACAAGTTTCCTGGGATGGCCGATCTTCCAGCCACACATGTTTGCTCAGAAGGAGCACAGTGGGTACAGAAGGTTACAGAAACAACCTTCAGACTTGAATCCCAACCCCGGCCTCTTCTATTCGGGGCCATGGCAAAGAACTGCGCAGCAATACCAACCGGCTGCCCGTCCTCATCTACGCGATCTGTGCCAAACAGTTCAAGCTCATCTGGAGTGGCACGGTCACGTTTCGTGCCCACGAGGATGATATTCTCCCACTTGTCCTCCTGATCTTGAAGCAAGAAAGGATACAAAAGGATACAAAAGGAATGAATTGCGGCTGTCTTGCACTTGCTCAGATCGAATCCTAACGGGTTTGAACGAAAGGTCCCCAAGATTCCACAAGCACATGAGGCTCCACCGAAGTGGCCATGTCATCCCTCAGTATAAAATTAGCTTGGCGAATGCCGCAAAACATAGAAGATATAGAAGTCAGTTGAAACCATTCTGCAGCATCTGCTCGTAGATGTTGTTTCTCAATCAGTAAACAGGCCACAATGCATCAGAGTCTCGCCCAAAAAGCCGTGTTCCACCAACAGCTGCACCACTTGTGCCCCCAGTTTCACACGACCATCAGGGACCGGTGTGGTCACTATGACTCCGTCAATGGCATCTGTTCCGTTGATCTGATCACTCACGAGCCTGGCTTGAAAGAACACTTTGCTGGAAAGAACAGCTTGACGTTTGCAGGGAAAAGCCTCACCCCAAATATGAGGAGATTTTGGGCTTTCTTTGCACTGCCAAGCAAAGAAAAATAGAAAAGTGGTCAGGCAAGGGCCAAGCCAAGGAACTCTTGCTCGATCAATGTCAAGACCTTCATTGGTGTCACATCCATGTCTCCAACCCCTGGGGTGTCCAAATAATCCACCTGCACGCCCTCAATTGGCAAGCCAACCTTGGATCTTACATGGCTCACAAAAATAGAACATCTAAAACCGCTTGTGACTAGAATTGGAACTTTATTCTGAAAGCATTGAAAGAACAAAAGGTAAAGGGGCATATGTATATATATATATATTATAAGTACTAATGTCAAGAGAGGATTAAAAATCCCCCCCCTATTAAACATCGTCATCTTCCGTCTCGATCTTTGGGCAATACTAAAGTCAATTAGGTGCGGTTTTCCCCCCTAAACAAG
>BGPT01001392.1:109148-157513 GCA_003297045.1 Symbiodinium sp. clade C Y103 | reverse complement strand
GTGTTGCATTCAATTCTTTCGATGGACAACACAAAGCATGGAGCAGAAGTTTGCAATGCGTGCTTGACTTGCTTACATAGATGATCTGGGCATGGGACTGTTTTCTTTGTCAGTTTGTCATGTGCGGTGTTTGCTTTCGAAGGGTGACAGTCAGTTGTGGACCAGAACATTTCAGAGCATCACGGACGATATTCAGCAGCTTGTTTCATTTCAGTTCAGCAGCTTGTTTCATTTCCAAACTGGTATCATTGTGGTTGAAGCCTCATCTGGCGGCGCTGTCCCCGATGTGATGGCTTCAGTGTGTAGTGTGGTTTCCTCTTTGAACAGCAGGAATGTCGTTTGGCGGCGTTGTCCCCAATGACTTTCTTGGTGCCGCCCTGGCGACTTTTGCTATTGCGGTTACGAGAAAAAGTCAGCACATGCCCAAGACACCTATCGCACATGAATGTAGTACACCCCGTGCAAGATTTCGAGTTGGAATGATAATTGTGTTTAGTCGAAATCGTTGTGCATACGTGTGCGCATACGTCTGGCGGCGATGTCCCCGGCTTTGATGTGATCAAAAAGTATTTTATTGCTGTGATGCAATGCTTGTTGTTGTTTCGGGTGGCAGGTCAAATCGATCTGTTGCACGATACAGCTGCTGCGCTGTTAACGGGATTTGGCAGCTGACTTCTGGCACACGAGGCTGGATAGGGCTTGAGAGGGAGAGAGAAGAACGTGTGTGATGATCTGAGCAAGTGTTCTCATGTTGCTGGGAGANGGCAGCTGACTTCTGGCACACGAGGCTGGATAGGGCTTGAGAGGGAGAGAGAAGAACGTGTGTGATGATCTGAGCAAGTGTTCTCATGTTGCTGGGAGACTCATCAGCTCTGGCGGCGCTGTCCCCGGGTTTGATTCGCAGAGACGGGCAAGNGAACGTGTGTGATGATCTGAGCAAGTGTTCTCATGTTGCTGGGAGACTCATCAGCTCTGGCGGCGCTGTCCCCGGGTTTGATTCGCAGAGACGGGCAAGAAACACGTTGTGTTTGCCCGGGTGTCGTAGCTGACGATTGTCCCGCGTATAGGCTCTGGCGAGCGCCTGCTGCGCTGTGCGCGCTTTTATGGGCAGCGCTTGCCGGACTGCTGATGTGTCGACTTTGACAAACATTCACCACTGCACGATGCATCTTTGTTTCTTTGGTTTGGTTTACAGCAATGATGGTGAATCTATGTCTTTGCAAACGTCACGTGCCAGGATCTGCGGCTGCAACGTGCTTCNTTCTTTGGTTTGGTTTACAGCAATGATGGTGAATCTATGTCTTTGCAAACGTCACGTGCCAGGATCTGCGGCTGCAACGTGCTTCGACGTCACACCATGTCCGTTGCAAACGACAGAAAAAAAAGAGATAGAACGGCTGCGCTTCGTGAAAAAAACATACGTTATTCCACCTTCTTGCCTTATTATGGCATAGAATCAACTTGACAAGTACAATTTGCATCTACGATCTTTGCATCTTTCGTGACTTAACTTCTGCACCGTTATCGTACGTGTGAGCNAGTACAATTTGCATCTACGATCTTTGCATCTTTCGTGACTTAACTTCTGCACCGTTATCGTACGTGTGAGCATTCGGGTTCGTGGGCTGCATCTTGTTTTTTTTTTAGCTGGGAAATCTCCGTGGCCGAAATGGAGGGTTACCCTCTGGTAAACAAACATAACTATAGAAAATCACCACTATTTATGGGAAAATCCACTATAAATGGTCATTTTCAATAGCTATGTTAGTTCACCAGAGGGTTAGTTCACATGTTGGTTCGCTGGGAAAAACCCATGGAAGCCAAGGCAAGTTCCGCATTTGATCCTTGAAGAAGGCGCTTTTGGAGGGTGGTTTAAGAAATGGGGGGAGGCGGTTTTAGCTGTTCTGTTTGGAGACAAAATGGGGCACCAAAACTGCAGCCCCTGGTTGTTGGATGATTCTATTTATAGACATAATTACATATATCATATATATATATATATACATATTGTACATATAATCTACCATGGCAATACTACAAGGGGTGGATAGTTTTACATTGCTGGCTGCCCTGTTTGACCTACAAAGATTTGGTGGTCTTATTCAACAAAAGATTGTGATGTAAAAGAAAAACTTTACAGGAATGATGATTGGTATTTGGTGAATGAACCATGAATGATGTGTCACATGGCATTGCCACCACAATTTGGGTCAAAACTATCAATCATCGTGATATACCTATCAATGAGGGGGATGAAGCCTGAGTAAAAGTATGCTTACCGCATGACGGGCATTAAACCATGGGATTTTTATATGATTGTTTTCAGGTTCCAAATTTAGACTCACACCAGTTGAGGCAGGTGCGAACCACGGTTGAGTTTTCTCTTGCGACTCCGGCCTAGGTACCATCCAAACATGAGGTTCTGAAGCCGAGAACAGTGGGAAACAAACGAACTTTACCAACGTGTGTCGCAGAAATTCACCAATTACGAATGGAAATCAACCATCAAATATGAAGCATGTACATTTCAAACGACACACACACACATGACACATGGAACTTGGATGTAACACAACAAACATGGGGACATGAACCTAACATGGTGCTTTTTGCCAACATTCGGAAATAGTGGGTTTGGTGCCAACCAAGATGGGGATATGAACAAAGACGATGGGGTTTGCAAAATGGGAGATAGACTGGCAGATAGATAGACAGACAGACAAGTTTCACACATTATGCGTCTCCAAGTTTTTTGAATGTATGAACGAATCATAGAATAGATACATATATGATACACGCGTTCACTGACATGTTTGCTTACCTGTTGATGTTTGCATGCTTAAATATATTTAAATATAGATAGCATATTCCTGGACCCTACAACTACCCTGATGTTTTGCCTCATAATTTGAGTTCTTTTACCATTTGGGCTAGAGGGTGTCGGCACATTCACATCTCTCCATCTCCGGGACTTGTGACCACGAAGGCTGGGAGACCGTGATGGACGGCAACGGTTTGTTGCAACGTTCCCGGTGCCCATGGGGCGGTTCGCTGTTGAAACTCAAGGTCGAGGTGACCGTGGAGGAAGCTTTAGAGCAGCTCGGCGTGCGCTGTGTGTTGATGGGGGACCCTCTGGTAATTTGTTACATAGCTATTGAAAATCCCTATTTTCATAGGTAAATCCACTCTAAATGGTCCATTTTCAATAGCTATGTTAGTTTACCATAGGGTAACCAACATTGGGGTTAGACGACTGCTACCCGTTTCAGAACTAAAAGTAGAAGTTCTGCGATTTTTAGACAGCATTCGGGATGGATTTGTCCATTTAATGCAATGAGGGATAGATAGGGAAAAAAATAGGGGAGCACTGAGCACATCGGGAAGAAAGATTGGGAAGACAATTGGCTTAAGAACATCAGAATTGGCTTCAGAACATTCCGATAGAAGGACAATTTCCAACAGATTCAACACTCTCAACCATTCCCATTCCCCAAGCTTTCCTCCGAGGAACCCCGCCCATTTGCTGGTGCGTCCTGAAGTGCGTGCCCTCCACAGGAGGCGCCTTTCAGAGGTGCAGGGGACCCGGGGATGGCATTTTTAACGGGTTAAAAGATTTGAAGGGTGGTTTCATCATGTTTCATCATGAAAATTTCGAATTGAAGTATCAAGCCCTGAATATCCGGGACCCACCCAAATCCATTGGTTGGTTGTCATTTCTCACCTTCCAATGGCGGTCTTTTCTGGGCCCGTCCCAGATTCTTCTTTTTGGGGACCAGGACTGGTGTTACAGCTACATAGGGAATACTTCCTGCGAGAACTACCCAATCCCGAAAACGATAACCTCATTGTGCTGCAGGAAATCAATCTGTGAAAATACGGCGTTTTTTTGGCAGGGGCTCAAAATGAGACTTGGTGTGTTCAAAGAAATCCTGTTTTGATCACTGGTTTCTGTTACCCTCTGGGAAACTAACATAGCTATTGATCATGGCCATTTATAGTTGGTTTACCTATTATTTGATGGGGATTTTCCAGTTCGCTATGTTAGTTTACCGGAGGGTCAAGCAAAATTCAAAGTTTCGCTCGGATCTTGATCTGGATCGCAGTTGGACGACTCGCAGTTGCTGCAGCAGACCGCACCAGGTGGGCTGCTGGATTTTTTGGGTGTCACCTCCATGGGAAGTGTATGATTTTGAATCATGATATCTTTGATATTAGTACCAATTATTGGTTATAGTTGTTATTTTTAGAATAGGCCAACTTGGTCTCAGTAATTGATGTAAGAATTGTGTCTTGCGGCACTATAAGTAAGTAATGATGAGGTTTGTGAATGTGGCAATTTCAAAGTCGGAAAAGCGCAGACGATTTCATGGGCTCTGGGTTCAGCAGATGCATTGGCGATCCACAACGCTACGACCGCCATGGCCCCTTGCTGTTGCTGGTGAAAATCGACTCAATATACCCCTTATATACTTTTTGAAATGCTGTAGACTACCTGACTACCGTCAAATTGGGATACTAATGGATATCAATCATTCCCATGCTTAATGTGTTAAACATTGTGAAACAATGTTAAACTAAGAACCATCAACCAGCCCCAACTTTACCAGAAATGGGTTTATAAACTATCTATCCGCCAGAATGGATTTTAATCTTCGGTTTACCAGACTAAAGATGTTGGGAATGTTGGTCAGGAATGATGTGAATTTCCATGATGTTGGTATGGTTTGGTTTGGTTTGGCTGGCGTTTCCTGTAGCTATTTGGATGGAGGAATACTTAAAATCCCGCACAAGGTCGAAATTGCGGCATACGGAAGGGTTGTAATTCCATCCCACCAATGTTAACTATCCCGAAGAAGGCTTAAGGAACCCCACCATAGATTCAATGCTAAAGAAGGATTTCTCGGAGGGGTATTTGAAAAATGATCCCTTCAGTTGAGTCACTTGAGTCAAAACTATCAATCAGCAATTCTAAAGTCACTAATTCATGTCCTGAAACCTATCGAGCTCAGTAGTTTGCAAGATCCGGTCCAGAATTCAGCCCTCAAAATGAGGGATGTGAAGATTCTATCATCGACTAGTTTGGATCATGTTCAGTCCATCTTTTCCAGATGGCAATGAGTCAACATGCGTGGGACCCTAGGTACCGAACAAATCGCTGTTCATTGGATGTTTATTCCCCCAAATATGGCAACAATGGGTCTTGACACATCTATCGCTTTCTCTGAGCATCGGGTACTATAGGTTTACACCCAAATGGCGCATCACCATATTTTTTCCATCTTAAAAAATGGTTTCCCGATTTAAAAAAGATGACCATACCCTGCATGGGAGCATTCCAAACATGTATGTGACATTTTTCACCCCCTGGGGGTAAGATGGTCGTGATAAAATGGCCATATTTTCATATATTTTCCATGGGCAAAACCCCCATTTTTCAGACCCTGACCCGAGGTGAAGCCTTGTTGGAACAGATCCACTCCTGGGGACTAAGCGCCCTGGCGCAAGATGATCAGTGGAGTTGAAGGTATCCATAGGATTCCATAGGTACCTATAGATACCCATAGGATTCCATAGCTATCCATAACTTTGAGTTTTGGTTTACCCTTTGGTAAACTAACATCGCGAACTGGAACATCACCATTTTTTTTTGGAAAATCAACTATGTCTATGAACCAATTTCAATGGCTATGTAACAAATTACCAGAGGCTATCCGTAGCTATCCGTCAATTTCAGACATTCAGCCAGTGTTAGAAACTACGAGTCGCATCAAATCGTAGCGTTTCTGCTCTGAGTTACTTCATGAGATGATCAAATTGAGGATGGAGCTGGGAATTCTGGCAGAGAAGTGGGATGGGTGCCCAATGGAAAGGACAAAAACAACATTTGTCATGTAACCTTTTTTACAGTACCCGTCGCAAAATGGGGTCCAATGTATACCCAACATTGGTCATTTTGAGGATCCCAAACCATCAAAGTTTTTGGGGTTAAAACCGAAAAGAATGGATCCAGATATACCATATCGTCTCGGCTACGTTAAATCATGTTCGATGAACATCACCCGCTCTGCCAAGGTAGCCTTTGTAGCAGCTTTTTCGAAGCTGCCCACCGACCAAAGGTGCCGCCGGTAAGTGCATCAAGTGCGCCAAAGGTAAGTCTATCATGCAGAAAATAGGTGGATCTACTGATATACAATTTTAAGGCAACTAGTTGTGGTAAGTATACCGGGATCTCCAAATATCGTAGGTTTAAGTAACGGGAAAATATCGGATACCCTGGATACCCGATTTTAAGGCAATTTTGATAAGGGCTATACCATGATTGAGCAGTGTTTTTGGGCAACCGACAAAACCATGCTGACAAATTGAACTTCTTCCGCCGAAAAGAGAAGAATTGAAAGGTAGGTGAATAGCAGCTCCGAAAAAGATGCACAAAAGTAGAACCCAAGTAAAAATAGCGGTAAAAGAAGCGAAGAAAACATAATAAACCCCCGAATCCTAAGATCCATTTTTTTCCAAATCCTGAAATGGGTTAGTCTGAAAATTTAGGGGCCCAATTCCAATGGATTTCATATTTTGCCCCACGATCATGGCTATGACTGGGGATATCCAATCCTAAAATGCTAAGATTCTAAGATCCAAAAATCCTAAAATCATCTAAAATCCTAGGATTCTAAGATCCTAAAATCCTAAGATTCAGTCATATTCAATCCTGAAATCCAAGTCCTCTTTGGTCGTTTTCCCATTCGACCGTCCGGGCCAGGATCTCAGCGATGCTCAATTCACCAAAAGATCCTGGCAGAGGTCAGTTCGGCTTTTTGTGTTGGAGGGGATGAAAATGGGCGGGGGTATCAGGAAGAAAACATGGCCAAAACATGGCCAAGAGAACATGGTTATATAATAATGTTTAAACCACGATGGAGATGAGTCAATCATTTAAGCCCCAGAAAACATATCCACAGATGTTTGGCAACTTTTAGTTCATCAACCATGTTTCCACTGGTTTTTCCTGGTGTTTCTCCTTCACCATGAAGGTTGTCCCGCGACTTCCCAGAAGAAGGCATGGGATGGGAACTGGGGAGCTGGAACCGTTTGGTTGACACTTCTACCCTTTGGTTATTTAACGGTTCGCTATGGAAGCCATGGCCCATTTACTTCGATGATCAAAAACATATGATTTACCGATTGAACATGGTGATTTTCCATAGCTACGTTAATAGCCAGCGGGTCTATTTGGGGATAAAGCCCATGGTTTCAAACCGTAGAATCCATTGATCATAGCAACGAAATGATGATTGAAAATGCTGGTTGACCAGTGGAATGGAATGGTGTTTTGGCCTTCAGTTTTCAGACAAAGTCAATCTGAAGGTGAACATCCAGAACAACACCCGCTACCCTCTGGTAAACTAGCATAACTATGGAAGATCGGAAAAAATCAGCATTTCAAATAGTAAATCAATCAGTAAATGGGCGATTTTCAGTAGCTATGTCCAAAAACCGGGAGGGTTGAACAGAAGGCTTCCAGGGTCACCATCTCCACGGCTAGGTTCCGCTGATCATCGAACATCGGCACCAGAACATTTCTCTACTTTTGAATGATCGATATAGAAGGCAATGTGAAAAACATATGTTCATCACTATGTAACTATGTATCACTATTTATTAGTGATCTATCAACCAAAATGTAATATTTCCAATGATAATACATTAATATACAAATATCAATGACTATATTGTAGTATCCAGGAACTACCATACATACATCTGGAGGTTTACTGACATTGGGATACCCCTAAATCATCATTTTCTTTTGGGGACTTTCCATTATAAACCATCCATAACCTGGGGTACCCCTATTTATCGAAACCCCAACATAAGTATTAATATATATATATATATATTATGTGTGCTATCCATAGCTATTGATCTCAACTGTAGCAATAAAAGAATCCCAATCATAATACATTCATATCACTATGGATACCCTCTGGTAAACTAACAGTTCGCTATTGAAAATTGCCATAGAAATGGTGGATTTTCCCATTAATAGCATGGTGATTTTCCATAGTTATGTAACAGTTTCTCAAAAAAATCTGCAGTCGCCCCATTTTGCGACACCAGACATCGGCGAAATCCAACCAACACCACCTCGGTAGGGATGTTGACCGATCACCTCCTGCAGGATTTCGCAACCATCCATGAAAGTGGGGCCAGGCGATATTGTAGTAGCAATAACTATGTTGTTATATATTGTTACAATATACTTATACTTTTAGTAATAGTAATAGTCATAATAATGATAGTAACAATAATAATAGTAATAACAATAGTCGTAATAATGATAGTAATAGTAATAACAATAATGATAATAATAATAATGATAGTAACAATAATAATAGTANTAGTCGTAATAATGATAGTAATAGTAATAACAATAATGATAATAATAATAATGATAGTAACAATAATAATAGTAATAACAATAGTCGTAATAATGACAATAATGATGATAATGATAATAATAGTAATAATAATGATAGTAACAATAATGATAGTAACAACAATAGTCGTAATAATGATAGTAATAGTAAAAACAATAATGATGATAATAATAATGATAGTAACAATAATAATAGTAATAACAATAGTCGTAATAATGACAATAATGATGATAATAATAACAATAGTAATAATAATGATGGTAACAATAATAATAGTAATAACAATAGTCGTAATAATGATAGTAATAGTAATAACAATAATGATAATAATAATAATGATAGTAACAATAATAATAGTANTAGTCGTAATAATGATAGTAATAGTAATAACAATAATGATAATAATAATAATGATAGTAACAATAATAATAGTAATAACAATAGTCGTAATAATGACAACAATGATGATAATAATAATAGTAATAATATTGATAGTAACAATAATAATAGTAATAACAATAGTCGTAATGATGACAATAATGATGATAATAATAATAATAGTAATAATAATGATAGTAACAATAATAATAGTAATAACAATAGTCGTAATAATGATAGTAATAGTAAAAACAATAATGATAATAATAATAATGATAGTAACAATAATAATAGTAATAACAATAGTCGTAATAATGACAATAATAATGATAATAATAATAGTAATAATAATGATAGTAACAATAATAGTAGTAATAATAACAGTAATATTAATAGTAATGATAGTAACAATAATAATAGTAATAACAATAGTCGTAATAATAATAATAATAGTAATAGTAATAATAGTAATGATAATGATAATAATGATAGTAACAAGAATAATAGTAATAACAATAGTCGTAATAATGACAATAATAATGATAATAATAATAATAGTAATAATATAATAATGATAATGATAATGATAAGATACTCTCCATGAATGGGCCAGGCGATTGCGCTCTGAGCATCTCCATGGATTCAGAGTCTGAGTGCCTCGCGTCGCTACTGCTGTGCCGCCCTGCTCGAGACGCGGCCACGAACCGTGGTGCCTCGGCGGCAAACGGTGTGGTGCCGGATGTGGGACCTAGGGAAAGATGGACAAAGTATGGGGAAAATCAGGAAAGATCACTTGGCCAGATGGAGAAGACATTGAAACCTGCAGATATTTTTTGAATGAATTTCTTCTATTTTTAAATGTTTTAATGCTTTTGAGAGGGTTTTTGTAGCTTTTTTTTTTTTCGGATGTTGGATGACCTGGCTTTGTTGAAGGTCATTTCTGATGTTCCCAATGGCCACTCCACCATTTAAGGGGAATCTACCGGGAATATCTTCAAGATTTTTTTTGGAACTCCTCAAATCCAGGAGCGGAGGAGTGTCACCTCTATGAGCTGAACGCCATCTTCGATGTGTCCGAGGAACATGGGGCTCAAGGTGCTGCGCTTCTTTTTTTGGATCTTCAAGGGACTCAAAATTTCCATATCTCGGATTGGGTCAAGGGAAAATTTACAGGAACCCCCCTATATTGGAAAATCCATGGTTTCACATCCAGATCTACCATCTGGTTATGACTACATAGCCATGGTACACATCCCCGAAGTAAATGGAAGTTTCGTTCGGAAAATCATCCAAAATTCGCGAGTTCCCAGGTAGCCATCTTGACACTGGAGGCTGACTATAGTTCCTTATATCACTGGATTGGTGGGAAAATCTTAACCGGAAACCATGGGTTTTCCCCATCAAATGACTAGGGGTTTCCTGTAAATTTTCCCTTAAACCAATCCAGTGATTATAAACCAACTTAGCTAACGTTTGTGAGGGGAAGCACCTTGCACGCATCCAATCAATAGGCCTGAAAAATGAGGGGATAAAGGGCCAATTTTTTGAAAAATGATGTCAAATTTTCAATGGGGAATATGATGCCAACATTTGACCATCCTGCGAAAATTCACCATAACATAAAATGACATTGTGACATTGTGGATCTGTGTGCAGCTACCACATTTTTTGTCCAGTGGGGGGGGGGGCAGGACGGACAGTTATTCCATTCAGCTTCTTGGGTTTCCCTTAGTGAGACTTATCATTGATTACATGGAATCTATAGTGGATAGAATTAAGTCAAGTCCCATCGACGGCCCATCGATCAGTGAGACTAGTCCATGGACCGTGGCCAGTTCAACCGGTGGCTGATGGATTGTTCATGAACATTTCCACCGTTTGCGTAACCGCAGGCTTTCTCACTAGCTATTTTCAAATGGTTCAAATGCTTGTTCGCCAACCAGTACTTGAGTATTACCATTTCCTCATCTCATGCTAGTTGCTTGTATGGCAAGACTCGAAATCGGTTGGTCCGCCAATTTTTCTGAGTCATCTCTACATGTTTGACAACATCCCCAGATAGTCACAATGCCAATCAATGCCACTAAATCATGAAGTATACATCCCTGGAACTGGAGCCGAAATGGCCACTGTTTTGGATGGTTGGTGCTGCGTAAACCTTCGCGAATGGTTGGTGTGTGGGTTGATAGATACGTGCAAAGGCAAATGACTGGTTTCACCTTGTATCTGTAAATATGTAAATGTGTAAATGTGTAAATTGTAAAACTATCTATCGATCTATCGATCTGTCTATCTGTCTCTACCTCTATCTCATCTCTATCTATTTTCATGCATGCAGACAGGCAGACAGCAAGTCAGACAAACATCATACAATATATCCAATATAGAATCATACCATACATACATAGATAGACAAGATGAAATAAGATAAGATAAGATAATATATATATATATCACAATATATCACAGTATATCATAATATGCATATGTATGTATGTATATATATATATGTATACATGTTATAAACATGATATATATGTTTGCTGGGTCACTGAAGAGTTGACACCAGGAGCAATTCGAGTCCTGGAGCTCCATCGAACTGCGACTCTTGTTGGATTCGGCCTCGCGCATGGCCCAGTGGTGCCGTGGCGGCGGATGGGTGAAACTCATCGGCTGGGAAGCCATAGCAATAACTTATGGTCTATGAAACTTATAGGTCAATGGATTGGTTTAAGGGAAAATCTACAGGAAACCATGGATTTTCCCATGAAATATAGGGGTTTCCTGTAAATTTTCCCATTATCAAACCCAATGATATAGAACAACTTAGAGTTGCAGTCACATACAATTCAAGTACATGGTGTAATACATCTTATAGTGCACATAACATCATAGAACCATAGTTGTACCCTCTGGTTATGACTAACATAGCCAAGAAAATCCTCTATACATGGAGGTTTCTAGCTGGGAAAATCATCCAAAATTAGCAATTTTCCATGGCTATGTTAAATAACCAGACGGTATCGAACAACTTATATTTGACTATAGACATATACAATTAAAGTATATGGTGTAATACATCATCAGTACATCTAACTATGGTTGATACATACATAACTATGGTTTATGAGATAAACCTATCTATCTATCTATCTATCTATCTATCTATCTATCTATCTATCTATCTATCTATCTATCTATCTATCTATCTATCTACATTTAATGGGAGTAATCTATGTAACTTATAATTTGAGACATGACACATCATCTATTGGCTGATGGTCTATGATACTTATAACACAACTATAGTTAACTATGCAAAACCCAGTTAATGCGGTTTATACAACTACAGTATCCATGCACTTTACAAAACAGGAACTGGTGGCCGGACTTGGCAGATGATTGACCCTACGGATGCAACAGTTAAATGGGAAAATCTACAGGAAACCAGTGTTTTTGCCATCAAATATAAGGGGTTTCCTGTAACATTTCCCACCAACCCAATGAATTTAGTGATTTACTGAACTTCAACATGTTGATTTTCCATAGCTATGTTAAATTACCACAAGGTAGCTAAGTTGGTGAACATAACTCCGAAGGGTTTTGCACATATCACATCACATATCTATAGTTGTAGTCGGGGGACTATAAACCAACTTATACCAGGGATTTTGAACATCACTTTCTGTTGTTTTTCTGCAAATTACTCTCTGGTTATTTACCGTAGCTATGGAAAATCACCCTTTTAAATGGGTAAATCATCATAAATCAGCTATAAATGGGCAATTGTTCATGGCTATGTCAAATAACTAGAGGGTATATTCCCAATAGTTCGGTAATGTGGAAAAATTAGGACAATTTGTCAACCCCTCCCTGTTGATTTCCTTTTTTGATGGGGATATTCTATGAGGATTTAGCAAACTTATACCAATATATATACATATAATTATGTATATATATATGGGGATATCGTGGAGGTCTTATACAGGTCTAAATGGAATAGGGAATATGAACGTAGGGTTTTTGCTGATGAATGGGATGTAAGAACATCATGATATAATTTCAGGTGGTGTTTTTCATGGGATTATTGATTTTATGAGATATGACAATGGGGATAGAATTGGGGGGTACAACTGGGTGAATAGTGGATTTACCAACAATGATCAGGATACTTTGGGAAATGATATTGGAGTCTCAAAACTTGCTTATATAATCTTATATCCCTTGTCACACAGTTGGGGAATTGCAAAGCTAGATCACCAGAGTCTATGATAAATGCAATAAACTCCTAAAGCATACTGTAACCCACGCCATTTGAAGAGGATTGATGAACGGATTTCTCATTGGAACTTGGGTGATCCTCCCAAGGCACTGTCATTTTGGTCATCTATGCCAAGTCTTGATACTAACTCCCAAGACATCTTGTGAAGACCTCCATTTTTGATTGTTCAATGCTGTTTAATGATTCATCCATCTTAATCCAATTTCAGGTGGTCAATATCTCACTATCCCCATGGCCGATATGAAGAAACCCATGGAACAGCTCGCGTTTTTTGTTATATATGTATATGCATATTGTCCCCTATATATACCCACTATCATCCCCATATTAGCTTCTTATGTAAATGTGTATATTCACACATAGATGGATCGATGGATAGATTTGATAGATAGACAGATAGATAGATATACAGTGTCAATATATATATATATGTACATGTTAAACTCATGGTACAGTCACACACATATATAATATACATATATAATATACATATAATATACATTTATAATATACATATATAATATACATATATATAATATACATACATAATATACATATATAATATACATATATAATATACATATATATAATATACATATATAATATACATATAATATACATATATAATATACATATATAATATACATATATAATATACATATATAATATACATATATAATATACATATATAATATACATATAATATATATATATATATTATATACATATATATATAATACAAATATGTATATATATAGATATACACACTATACGTACTATACATACTGTATCTATCGTGCTATCGCTACAGCCCAGCAAAAAACTTCGCCATGGACCGGAATCGCAAAACGCCGAGGTCCGTGAATCGTCCGGGCATCGCCGAGCTCCGCGCCGCGGATCGGGACTTCTACACGCTGCTCACGGTCATCCCAACGTTTTGCATGGGAAAACATGGGAAAATCCCATGTAAATGGAGATTTTCATGGGAAAATCCATGTATAAATGAGGGGAATCCATGTGAAAGATTTATTTTTCCATCTTTTTTCTTGAAATCCATTTCTACACGTCTTTTTTCTGCAGATATTTTAAGGTTTTGATGTTCATCTTCAGGATTTTCTCCTTAGGTGTCATGTGCTTTTAACGTTCTATCATGTTTGTTGCCTGTTATGTTTTTTTGTTACTATTGTTTCTTCCTTATTGTTGATATGATTGTGCTTGGATTCTAATGACATGCCATTTTATCCCATGAAGAAGTTTTAATCAAACTAGTTATCATGTTTATCCGATTTATAGTTTCTTGGTTTTTTTCATCGCATTTTTCCATGAAAAATGAATGAGGGATGGGATCATATCTATTATTCCATGTCCCTCATTCATATCATGAAGGATGGGAACAATATTAATATCTATATCATATGTTATCCCATTAATTAAGTTCCATATTATATCCACACTAGTTTTCCCATTTAATTTCCCATGATATTCCCAGTCATTTACCATTGGCCTACCATTATATCCATACATTTTCTATATATATATATCCTCTAAGCATATATACATATAGTATCCCATATGTTTCACCACATATTTCTAAATCAATGAGATAATCATATATTTCCATGATATTTGCCATCTATTTTTCTCATATGATTCCTATATTTGCCCATACAATGCTTGGGATAAACTCACCATTTTGGATCCGTTTTTTGGTCGTTCTTTTGGAGGTCCAATCCTGCCGCCGCGGTCTGCCATTGCTTCCCTGCAGGACTAGGGCTGAAATGCCTGGGAAGTTGGGACAATTAGCGAACTACCAGAGGTTTACCATCAAAACGGGTGATTTCATGGGATTGAATGGTGACACATTGGGTTAATAACGGTTAAGCATGGGATTATATGGGATTTACCCTCAAACCCCCCTGTCGGTTGATATTTATAGAGTCATTTAATAGGGAGATATAGGGATATTCACCATCAAATATGGAGATGTACTTGGGATATAGTTGATGAATGATGGTTGGTTGATGATTTGTTCGGGGATTATACTACCCAATACTCATTGGGGGATTATTTCATAATGATAGAGGGATTTTGAACAATGCTCAAATTGTGAAATATATGGGAAAGATATTGGAAATACATGGGACATATCATGAAATATATGATTTAATGGGACGTATTGGGGAAAATAGGGATACATATGGATATGATGGGATTTACCCCCCATAAATGAAGGCTTTAGTGGGCAAATCCCCTATAAATGGTGAATTTTCCATGGCCATGTTTGATTGCCAGAGGGTATCAAACATAAATATAGTCTATTAATATCTATAACATCTATAAATCGTCGATCATTCATTCATAAAGATGTATCATAAATATATCATACATTTTTAATAACATACGCCTAGACCCTCCAAATATCCCTAAGCATTGGTAAAAGTACTAACATTGTGGGGTAAAACACATTTTTGAAGGGTACAAACGGAGGGTCTAGGTAGCAAGTAGCAATGCTCAAAAGCCATGTTGGTTGATTATGATATGCAGTTCTACCAGGGAATATATGGGTGATTATCCCGGTGTATTGCAATCCATTGGGGAAAATCTTGCTAACCAGCCAGTATCAACGGACGACTGAGTGTTTTTTGAACAATTTGGTGGGATTTTACATTTCTATCTAATTTCTATCTCAACTTGGGGGTTGCTATAAGTAAGATATAATTCTAGCACGTAAATAGATACTGAATTATATGGGTTTATTTGTTTAAGTTGTACATTCTTGCAAATACTGTAACATATATAGATATATAAATACTGAAACTTAATATATAAAAATACCAGGAAATATGTGTATCTATACATACACCAGGAACAGTTTGGTTTCCAACATCGAACCCCCAGATATTTTGGGTGACATGGTCGCCTCATTCGACGTCGAGATGTGCATCACAAAATCTCCAAACCCATCCCAAACATCTGAATCACTGGATTGGTTTAAGGGGAAATTTACAGGAAACCTCTATATTTGATGGGAAAATCCATGGTTTCCTGCAAATTTTTCCATTAACCAATCCAGTGACTGAACATATTCAATCATGTGGGTAAATCCAAAGCCATGACCCATCCCAAAAATCACCATTTTTTGTATGGGTGCTAAGGGTCATCCCCAAATGCTAAATGTTTATTTCACTGGATTGGTTAAAGGGAAAATCTTAACCGGAAACCATGGTTTTCCCCATGAAATATAGGGGTTTCCTGTAAATTTTCCCTTTAACCAATCCAGTGATTATTGGGTTGCACACATTAAAAGATCCACCTTGAAGAGGTGCTGAGCTACCTTGGCTGTTGCATCCACCAGGCATAGCGACGACTCCGAGGAAGCGGTGGTGACCATCAACGATGGAAAGGACTGGGGGCACAGGAAAACATACCCTCTGGTAAACTAACATAGCTATTGAGAATGGCCATTTATAGTGGATTTTCCCATTAAAAATGGTGATTTTCCATAGTTATGTTAGTTTACCAGAGGGTAATGAAACATGGATAAAATCTGGGAACATGTACAAGGTGGTGCCCGCCTAGTTACAGTCGTTGTAAGTTAGGAAAAATATCACCTGAGCGGTCTAAAATGTCGTAACATGTTGTAACCACCGTAAACCCCAATTGGTTTATAAGTTACCCTCTGGTAAACGTTTACATAACTATGGAAAATCACCATTTTTAATGGGACAATCCACTATTTCAATGGCCATTTTCAATAGCAAACTGTTAGTTTACCAGAGGGTATAAGATGTTATCCAACGTGGCCAACTTCGGGGCACCACTGCTACATGGTTAGCACCCCGGCTGGATGGAGATGGACCACTTAAAATGGTGTTCTACCCTGTGATTAAATCGATATTTTAGTATGTTTGCCATTTTTTTGGGGGTATATGGAGAGTCTAGGTATTTATTTCTATTGCATATGTATATATATATATGTATACAGTATATATATATACATATATATATATATATACACATATATATATATATATACATATTCGGATCTTTTTTGGAACGTCTCATAGTTCTTTGTACCATTGCAGTCGCCGGTTAAAAAGTTAGTGGTGGAAGATGATCCCAAATACCAACTTAGGGCGATATTTAAACTGTTGCAGAGGTCTGCATGGGGACTAAACCCGTCAGTGATTTCCGGATTTATGTTTTTCCCCAACAGCGTCAGCTTCGGGGTCTCAGCCCAGATAAGGTTCGGTGCAGCTTTCGGTGCTGGTCCCGGGAGGTTCCGGAGGTTTCGGTGCGGTTCCGGTGCGGGTTCCGGGAGGTTCCGGGATGTTGCGGTGCGGTTCCGGTGCTGGTTCTGGGCGGGTTGCGGAAGGTTCTGGCGAAGGTTCTGGGCTGGTTTCGGGAGGTTGCGGTGCGGTTATGGTATGGTTCATTCATCATCTTCGCGGACACACGTGTGTTGCGTCAGTTCAAAAATCACATCGCGCCTGTTGCCGGTTGAAAGTCGCTTTTTACATGTTCGAACCAACTGTGCTGTTGGGGATACCACCTGGGTTTATTAGTATCACTGTAAAATCTGGTAAGATACCCTATGACCTAATTTTTAAGTACTTGTTTTCTTTGATGTGTAGTGGTACTTATTCAGAAAAAAGAATAATCTCATTTACACAGAAGACTATTTTTCTTGTGCTGATAAAGTATTCGGTCGTTGCTGGTTGGATACCCCTATGCCCCTCCGGTACTGAGATCGGAGTCACGGTATCCCCCTGCGTCCCAAGCCATTTTTCCCGGACGTCATCGGTGGGTTGGACCGTGCCTGAAGAGTTTCTTGATCCCCATGATTCGTACAAAGCCTATGAGTTGCTGATCAAATCCCCAGCCCACTACCCTCTGGTAAACTAACAGTTTGCTATTGAAAATGGGGATAGAAATAGTGGATTTTCCCATTAATAGCATGGTGATTTTCCATAGTTATGTAAACGTTTACCAGAGGGTATTTGCTGATGAAATCATATGAAATCCATTGAAATCCTCAGTGTTTGTTTCTTGGTCTCCACAGGCCGCCATCCCATGTTTCGGAGTTTTCCCCAGAGATTCAACCAGCTACCCCCAAAAAGTGACTTCCTCCATGTTAAGATCGCCCGAAAAGAATCGTGGTTGGTTGTGGTTACGAGAGCCTTCATAAATAAAAACAATGTTAGTAAATCAGCGTGAAAATGCCATTTGAGTTTGTTTTCAACTCATTGTAGTCCGAAATCCATGAAGGATCACTGAAATCCATTCAAATCCACTAAAAACCATTAATAAGATATGATTGCGTGGCCATTTGAGGCGTCCCCTACCGGGGCCCCTACCTGATGAGCCCCAGACAGTCAGGAGTTGGGCCTTGACCGTTGGACGCGTTTTGACCCAGCGAGGCCCGCATTCCCCGAAAGGATGAAACTGACATAAGATAATATCAAGATACTAATTTCAAATCTATTCAACTCTTATATATAAATTGCATGTCCATCGCAGCGTTTCCACTTTTATCATTTTATATCCCCATATTTTGATTGTTAGAATCCCTACTAAATATTGCTAAATGCATCAATTCATTAACCAACCCATCATTTATCAATTCCATATTCTACATCTGTTGACACTTCAAATCCCTATGAATCAGGCTTAAAATCTGCTTAAATCTCCATCGCTCGTATAAATCAAACCATCGAGCTCTATATGCCTTCCAGTAAACGGACATAGCCACGGAAAATCACACATGTTTTATGTTTTTTTTTTCAGCATCTTTGAATGGATCGTCATCTTGAATAGCTATATATATATATAGAGTATATTATATGTTTTTTAAATCATATATTTGACTTTTCTATCCTTGATCGGAGGTTAGGCGAATAGCAATCAATCTGGATTGATTCGAATTCACAAAGCATAGGAATTCAAGAAACAATGGGGGTAGAAGAGCCTAATCCGTGATGATCTTGGATGTTTTGTTGGAGATCGACTACTTGGATCCTGAAATGTCCGCCCCGCGACGGGAGATGTTTGGAAGTCCATCCTTAAAATGAGATGCTGATGGTTATAGTAATGAACATATTAATAATAATCTATTGATATTAAATTAAATATCAATAACGATAATAGTAATATTATACCATGGTCAAGTCAGTTGGATTGTACCGATATTGGAGGATGTGAATCCCATGGTTCATAGGGGCTAACATACCCATTAAAAAAAACTAGTTGATGGTGGGATGACCCTAATGCCATGTTTTGACAACAGCACATACAATGTAAAGTGCTGTAAAGTGCTGTTTTATCATGGGTGGTTGGCAGTAACTAGGTGTTCTCCCAAAGTCCGATGCCCTAAAACAAGAAGATGGGGGTTAAAATTCAGTGGAGCTCACACTCAGAATATTCTTCTACCACCTCAAAATGAACTTCCCAGAAACCAAACAACATCAAACAACCAGACAAAAATGTCTCTTTAGCACATATTGGCAGCAATTTCTGAAGATGAATCTTTGACCAAAGACATAGGTTTGTCTGAAAATGGGGTATACCCTCCAATTCACCATTTGAATGGGGATAATGATGGATAATGCTAATAATCCCTTCAACGTAGGGGGTGCCATATATCTTGAAACATGGGTCTCACCATGCTGATGTTGATCCTAGGTCCCCAAAGTCAGGTACGGTCAGGAGAAATTCAGCCTGGCGCAGTACGTTCGACTGTTGCTTGGTGATGAGCATCCAGCCACCAAGGGTTGATTGACTGACCACTGTATGTCTTGATTACAAATAAGATGTGTGGAAGTGTTGGTAAGCATATTTTTTTTAGAGTGCGTGATATATTTGCTAGTTACAGTATATGTCATTGTAGGTGGGATAAACAAAATGAGGGGACTTACTGACCAATGAACAAATTATATACGAAGTGGGATTATCCTCCAAGTGGGGTCTACAGAAGGACTCAATGAGTACTGTACATCACCATCAAAGATCAGATTGGAAAAGAGACAGAACATCAGACATTTTTCAGAATTCCAGGATTTAGACTTCTTGGTGTCTGAAGTAGAGTAGGGAATCACTTTTCTACCTCGAAGTATGCGCATGTGGAACCCGAGACGGAACCCCGTCAGGGCTAAAAACCGGGCTTTGAGGATGTGTTTAACGTGAGAGAAATCCCACCCTTTCCATCAGAATGGTGAACTCTTCGAACTGAGTGTGGGTGACGTGTGGATGAAATCCTAGTAATGTTGGTTACCCATCAAAAACCATAGGAAAACCATAGGAAAATGGTGATTTAATGGGATTTTAATGGGATTAATGATGATTTACCCTCTGGTAAACTAACAGTTTGCTATTGAAGCCATGGCCATAGAAATAGATCGAAAGTTCGTGGCTATTTTCCCATTAATAGCATGGTGATTTTCCAGTTCGCTATGTGGCTGTTTGCCAGAGGGTATGTGAACTCAGACCCGAACTAGAGGGTGTTGAGTAGTGCAGTACTGGTGAGATTCTTATCCTTTGGTCAGAAAAAACGTGGAAAAAGCTGGAGAATCCCCGAACTCAACGAAGGTTTTAAAGGGAAATCATAATAAACTGAAGGTCTCTATATATTAGCATTATCCGGATCAATATCCCTCTAGTATATATATTCTTGGGATATTTAGCAGCTTAGTAATGGAGGTTTTAGAGGGAATCCCATATTGATGATAGTCCCATTTAACTATTGGATAGGTATATCATATCATATCATATATTCATATCCATGTTATATTCCACATACCATATATCCATATTCATATCCATATTCATATCCATATTCATATCCATATTATTATATTCCACATACCATCTGGTAATTAAACGTAGCTATTGAACATGAACCATTTATAGTGGATTTTCCTATGAAAAATGGCGATTTTCCATATCTATGTTAGTTTACCAGAGGGTATTTCCCACAACAAATCTGCAGGTTTCTGCAGCATCAGAAGATCCACAACAACTTTGAAACTTTCGAGGGCCTCGATGGCTGTCAGCGCCTAGGATTTTTCAAGATGGGAATGGCGATTTATTGGTGATTAAATGAGGATTTTAGTTGGAATCTATATGATCTAAAGATCACAACTAAAATCCTCATTTATATTAATGATCCAACTGAGGATTATCATCTATATTAATGATCTAAAGATATCTACTATACAGACCCTGGAAATATTCCATTATATATAGATCTAGTAGATTATCAACATACCCTTGATTATAGTTGTCAATCTAAATGATGATTTATATGGAATGATTCAATCTATATGATCTACCCTCTGGTAGTGACTAACAGTTCGCTATTGAAGCCATGGCCATAGAAATCGTGGATTTTCCCATTACAAATGGTGATTTTCCATAGCTATGTTAGTTTACCAGAGGGTATATGGGATTTAATGGGATGGGGATGTGTCAAGTTGCCTATGATTTTACGTGATTTGACTGGGGGAATAAGCCTCCAGCATCCTCCAGCTATGACTTAGGGTACCATCAGGATGTACCGTTTGGTTTTGACCCATAAACCAAACTACACTTGATGTCATCACTGGATTGGGTCATAGGAACATTTACAGGAAACCATGGATTTTCCCATCAAATGACTAGGGGTTTACGGTTTCAATTTTCCCTTAAACCAATCCAGTGATGTCAACGATTTTCCTCTAATCCCAAAAAGATGTCCATTTTTTTCGAGGGAGATCACAATTTTTTTCGCCCGAAGGTGAGGGTTTCCCAGGTGGCGGGTTCATGGAGGAAGGTCCAGGGTTTTCATAACCTAAAGAGCAGAACTTTGTTTCTGTGAAAAATATGGGATAAACATGGTTTAAACATGTTCGCCCCAACCCGGACGTTCGACCACATCCAACATGACAGTAACATCAACTTATCTCAATAGGGTATAAACATCCGCCCCCCCCCTCTGGCAAATATGTGGATTGGAGTAGTAACATCAACTTGTCTTAATAAGGGATAAACATCCGCCACCCCCTCTGGCAAATATGTGGATTGGGGTAGTAACATCAACTTATCTTAATAGGGGATAAAAATCCGCCACCCTCTCTGGCAAATACTGTACGTGGATTGGAGTAGTAACATCAACTTATCTTAATAAGGGATAAAAATGCGCCACCCCCTCTGGCAAATATGTGGATCGGAGTAGTAGCATCAACTTCTCTTCAGACGCGGTCAAACGTGATAGAAGTGATTGGTATATGCCGTCCCGCATTGCAGGGTTTGGCGGTTTTGGATTTACAACTTATAACCAGGGTACCCTCCGGTAATCAAACGTGGCAATGGAAAATCCACCATTTAGAGATGATTTTCCCATTAAAACCTCTATTTATAGAGGATTTCCAATTGCCACGTTTGACTACCGGAGGATAAAGTTTGCAATCACCAAAACAAACCACGCCTTTGTTCATTTGTGTTGCTCTTTGAGCAGACGCCTTGGGAGACAAGCCCGGGGATAACCGGACTGGCGTAGTCAAACATGGCAATGGAGAATTCCCCATTTGGGGCTTTCTTAAAGTGATCCCAACAATTTTCATGGTTTCGAATGGAAAGTCCTAAATGGATGATTGGGGGTACCCTCCAGTGAACTAACATAGCTATGGAAAATCACCATTTTTAATGGGACAATCCACTATAAATCACCATTTTCAATAGCTATGTTAGTTTACCAGAGGGTACCCCCATTTTGGGACCCCTCCGTATAATGTAAAGAAAACTTTCCCATGAAAAAAAATCTTCACCTCTTGAGGATTTTCCATTGCCACGTTTGATGACACCGGAGGGTAAGGTGATAAGTTCTTCGCTCAAATCGACCCAACAACCCCCATGAAAATGGAATGGTAAGTGAGTGGGATGTAAGTCCTTCACAGCCGGGATAGGTTGGTGGTTTTCCCGTAGCAATTTCCAACGATTTCCATATGTATATATATACATCGCAAAGCGAATTCCGTATGCTTGCCGGTTCTTTATTCATGGCCTTTGATACCCTCCGGTAATCCAAGGCTACGATATTTGTGTTGGCTCTTTCTGGTTATCTAAGCTGGCAAGAGGAAATACACATTTCAGATGTAGCAAAACACAAGAGCATTACCCTCTGGTAAACTAACATAACTATGCAAAATGGCCATTCACAGTGGATTTTCCCAATAAAGATGGTCATTTTCCATAGCTATGTCAGTTTACCAGAGGGTATACAATCTACCCTCTGGTAATCAAACATGGCGTGCTGGAATCTTCTCTACAGCCGGAGGATTTCCAACTCTGGGGTATTTCCAAAAAAACTCTGTTTGATGACCGGATGATGCCATTGAGTTCGTTGATTTACCTATAAAAAATGATGATTTTCAAAACAAATCCATAGTTTATGTTAGTTTACCAGAGGGTACTACCCTGGTCCCTTTCGCGGTGTTTGTTTCCAGGTTAGTCTCCTTCCAATGCGCGGTGCGCAAGCACGAGTGGGATCAAGTCTCTTGGTGAAAAACGGACAGGGCCGGGCCGATTTTCCGCAGTCATGGAGGTTTCCTAAGTCATGGGGGTAGCCCCAAATGATCCATTTCATTATTCGACCATGACCTAGTATTGAAGCAACCATACCCATGTGGGTGTATCTGAAAATGAGGTTATACCCTCCAGATGGCCATTGGAATTGGGGATAGCCAATTTTCAGACAAACCCATAATGAACGTTCGTGCTTAATGTGGTAAACCCAACGATAGATCAAGCCATTCACCAACCATGACTGGGGGTTATAGTAAACATATGTAAACATCATCCCAGTCATAGGGGTATACAGAATTGTCATAAACCTCTAGTGGGGATTCTTGGGGATGGTTTCTTATTGTGTTCACAACATTGTTCTTAACTGCTACGGTGATGTCATTAGCAGTGAGCCATGGACCCCTGAGACGATGGAAGGCGGTTGGGTTGCAAAGCCGGGTTATTGATTGCCATCGTAGATAGATTGAATTATGAATAGTGGATTCAAATCTGATACGGGACACTGTAGTTTGATGTATTTTGTTTGGGATAATGATAGTAAACCCAACAATTTTTATGCAGGTCTTAAGCATGGAAAAGTTCACCAGGAAGAAGGGTGGCTTAATGGAAATCAACTTCTTGAAAAGCGGCAGTGATCAATCTCCAATCTCTCCAAGTGTGGAAAAGCGCCAATCATCGTCAATCCGTTGGGGCGTCCCTGGCATGATTTGTTGTAAGGTAGTGCCCAATAGCTAAGTTGGTTAATACAACTCGCCTCCAGCAATCAAACACACGGAAACTCCAATGGTCAACTCAAACATCACAAAGTGACAATCAGCACAGTCGCTGCGGCCTCGGGCGTCATGTGTAGCATCCACAAAGACCATGGCTGGGCAGCGATAGGTTCGTATCATCCGATATTTGTTGGTATATCATCCCTCCAATGTTAATGTTTCTTAGTTACCCCAGCTATCTCCTATAAATTCCTCGTCCAGAAACCTCAATCGCAGACGAAAATCAGCATTTTGGGTGCTGGGATTCTCATCGAATTTTCCCTCCAGTTTTGCGGGACCATGTCACGGCAGGTCAAAGCGCAGTTCTATAGCGCCTTTCTGATGCAGAAGATGCTTGGTGACCAATGCCTGGATTCGTGAGGGTGCTGGGTGAATTGGGGGAAGCATCCGCCAAAATCCATAGCCAAGTGGATGGTGATGATTCAACATGTGGCGGCTGTTTTTGTGAAAAAAACAACCCTGTTGTTGGATGAGTTTGGGGATTATTTGCTACGATTCTGCTTCGCTTTCTAGACTGCAAGTACTGGGAATGATCATCATCCATGAACTGGGAATCCCTATTAGCCAAGCAGTAAAACGCAATGACTGAAGATTTCGAACACTGCTCAAATGGTTAATGAACTTGTGGAAAACATGTTTCAGGATGAATTTTCTCTAGAAAAAGGTCGGTGGATGCTGGATTATGATGGTGGATTATTCAGATTGGTGAATGACGAACAATCTATAGCAAGATGTTGGAACAACATCTTTGTTCATGCGGCTAGGTCCATCGAGGATCCCATTTCCTCTATATATATGATTCTGAGTTGTGTTTCATACCCAACATGTTTTTTGTTGTTCCCCCATTGACTCCCTGCCATGAGTTGGGGGGGCGAAGATTTTGGACGACTTTTCTCTCTCGACCTTCCAAGTAGCCTTAAAAATGGTGTTGGCCTCCAGAATTACCATTTTTGGGTGGTATTTGGAGGTTCTAGGCAAACCCTAAAGATTGGCTATTCTCAAGGTCTATGTTAGTTGGGATGGTAACTACCTCCAAGGAATTTTCCTGAAAACGGCCCCATCGGCTGGCCCACAAGACTACGAAAACTTAGAAAAAGTCCCAAGTTCATCCTCAACTCAGCACACAAAATCTCGGTCCGAAAATACTATGAACCCCATTCAGACATAAAATGTTATAAAATGTGGGTTTCGTAAAAAACTGATGGTTTTGGGGATCCCAGTTCTAGCAAACATTTAGAGAGCTATACACCGCAATTCCACCGTTTGGAAACAAAGTCCATTTGACATGGTTGCTAATCATATCCCACTCCTATCCAACTATATCCTCTTATGTTGGTTGTATCTTTTGTTCCTTGAATCCCACATTTAGTTCTTTCTCCATGTGTTTTTGGCAGTCCCAATATAATACCTATCATCCCCATGGACCTTGGCAGAATTTCCATCTCAAAATGGTCTGAACCCACCATTTTCATCCATTTTCAAACTTAGAAACCGCTGGGTAGCCATACTTTATCCATTCACCTATGGTTTTTCCACGAATTTTCCACATTGTTTTCACTCTATCCTTCGTGTCACTTGCAGGAAGGCCTACCGGCACCTGAATGGCGGCAGCACGGCACCCTCCATCCGGGAGGGCGGCAAGGCACGGATGGTGCGAAACGAGATGCAGAGTCAACTGGCGGAGCAGATGATGAAGTTGAAGGAGATCTTTGGGTGATTTTTGATGGTTTAATTGGGTTTACACCACCCATGAAGATGGTAAATTTGGAGATGGTGGATGCTTCAGCAGCTAACATGAATGGACTTGGTGATTTTGTGGATGGTTGGTATCTCTAGATTGGTATTTCTTAAAACTAAATTTTGATGGTTTAAACTACCCATAAAGATGGTAAATTTGGGGACTTAATGGTAATTTGACATGATATAATGGTGATGTTTTTGGATAGTTGAACCATCAAAAATAGCCTGGTTGATTGGGGATTATTGTAATTTGATCCTGTTTGTAAAGCAATAAACCACCCATGTTTTGATGGTTTAGCCTACCCATCAAAATGGTAAGATTTGGGGATGGTGGATCCTGTTGCTTTAGTAACTAAGATAAGATTAATTAACACATCCCTTGATAAGCCACTCAAGTTGCCGATTGCAAATGTATCCATCACATGTTTGGTGATAGCAAACCTATATATCTGATTGCTCATCAAATTCTGTATCGATTGATCTACCAATAAATCAGATCCAATCTATGGACACTATATCCAAAATCTGTGGATATTTAATATACCAACTATACGTATACCATCTTTATAGCAACTATGGAGTTGAGATATACCAACCTATATATTATATATGTATATATTCGGGAAGAAATGACATGTGTCAAGTCTGTCCACACATCATATATACCGATATACCAACAAGAAACTATGGTGGTGATATATCATGTCAAGTTGGTTACATACATATATATATATATATATACATACACATATATACACCACAATTCTACCACCATAGAACAACCATCATATCCCCTCATATGATATAGTTTGTTAATCACAATAAACATTCCCGCCCAATAGATACTGAACCATGGCTAGACATATGTGAATTTACCATGATGAAATTATGACATGGGAATTTGATCAAGGGCTCCCAGCCAGCCGCGGGTCTTACCGCAGTAAACAACCACTGTTTGTGTCAAATCCCTCTGTTGTAAACAGATTTTCCAGAAGCATTTTTATTTCTTTATTCTATTTTATCTTACCAGAAATATATAGATGAGGGGAAGAAACGATGAAATATATCAACAGAGAACCCCCTATATATCGATGAATATGGTAGATGAAGTGCTTAAGACGTCTCCAGGAAACTCCCGAGTTTTAATGGTGAACCCCCTGCGGTTTCAACGGTAAGTTTTCCCCTTCTGAGTCGTTGGAACCTGCAGGAGCAAGAGGCATCTCAGCACAAGGTCGTCGTGCGCCGCACCTTTCTAGTCGCTGAGCCGGAGACGAAAACCCGGGAAAAAAAATCCACAGAAATGACCATAATTCGGGGATTCTGATGGGTTATGCTACCTGTTTTTTTGGGATGCCCGCCACAACAGGAATAACATGGGATAACCACCAATCAGTGTAATGGGATGGGGATATTTTTCATGCTTCAATTGATAATGAAAATCGCCTCTGAGTTAAGACCCGTATTTGATGACGGAAACACCTCTGAGATGATCGAGAGGTGGGATGGAGTGGAATGGTGATGTTAAATGGGTCACGAACCATGAAATATACTCTACCTATGGACAAAATATGAAACAACACATTCTTGCAGATGATTTTCCCGGTCGAAAAGGTGCTTTTCCATAGCTGCCATTGTCTAAGCTGGGGGAACCCCCACCACCAAAGGTCTGCCGTGAAACTAGGGCGTTTGCAAGGTAGAACCATGGGCATTTTATGGATTCTGATGGTTCATCAATCTCCCCCCGTTTTTGTTGCTTATGCCATCATACCTGTGCCAAGCATCAGGATGATTTTATGGATATCCAAGCGTTTGCCATTTCGGTCAGACCATCCCAATGTCATGTGTCACAGGATGTGGAAGTATATTGGGCTACCATAGATCATATCATTTTGAGGATTTTTCCAGGATTGTCCGTAGTTTTCCTTTTCCTCTAGCATCTCTACCAGAAATCTCCGTCTGCCATCAGAGAATTTTTTGGCCCGCTGTTTTCGGTGATTCAACGCCCGATTTATCGCGAAGATCACTGTTGTTCAATTTTGTTGATGTAATTCAATCACATCAATGACCAGCAACGCTGGTCATAATCACCAATCTTTGCTGGCTTGATTCCTCATCTTTGGTAGTTAAATCATGTTAAGTCCACATGTTTTTGATCATTCGGAGTTGGTAGCTATTATACAGAAAAAAACATAAACTAATGATCATGATCATCATAATTAATACATATATTAATGCTGCAATACTGACAACAGTGATAATCATTGGATTGGATTAAGGGAAAATTTACAGGAAAACCCTATATTTCATAGGAAAATCCATGGTTTCCTGTAGATTTTCCCTTAAACCAATCCAATGATGATAACACATTTTTCCCCAGCTCTTCAGCTTTTCCCTACAATCCCGTGCCCCCCGAGGATCTGCAGGAGCCTGAGCAGCATCCTGGCCGGACAAAGAGGCGATATCGCACCACCAGCGTCCTGCAGGTGAAGGCCTTTTAAGGTGCCGGGCCACTGGGGCCATGGGGCGGCTGTGGGATCTGATGGGATCCGTGAAAGCTGGGGCCCGTGTTGATGGCAACGTTGAACATATCTGGGGGACCCCATTGCGGTAGGTTGAATGGTTCCGGAAGACTAAGGTTTTTGAGACCAGAAGAGTGGCTGCCCAGAATTCTCCAAGTAGAATGCAGTGTTTTTGTGGCAACGTTCAGGATGATTTAATGCCATTGCCAGATCACTTTTTTAAGAGAACATCCCAGACACTTCAGATAGCTTGGCTGATTGCAGAGAATTGTAATTTGATCAGAAGTCAGAACGAGACACTCCAAAAGAAAACGATCTTCACCTTGGATGGTTGATTTCGCTCATTTTTGGTATGTGAAAGTTGGGTTGGCCAGCTGGAAAAGTTTAGTTTTCACACCTGGGATAATCTGGGTATGTTTGGAAAAACGTCAAAAAATCAAAGGCTTTCCCTGGCTTTCACCCTCTTTTTCCTTCAAATGGTGCATGATGTCACTAGGTTCCGCTCATGCCGTCATAGTGGGTCGGGCATCAGTTGCCAACCACTTCAAAAAACTCATGGAACAATGACTCCCCCAACCCTCAAAGAATATCACCTAGAAACCATTGTCTTCCATGGGATCCATCGAATTTTTTTGGGATCACTTATGCTTGGGCTTTTGAAACAGGTCAGTCCTCTGCAACTGCTTGAAATGCAAGTTTCGTCGAACCATTGGAGTTTCGTGTTTGGTGCTGTGGTAACAGACCCCCCTGGTTCAATATTGGATCGGATCTACTTTTTTGGGTCCATGATCATTGATATTGAATACCAAAGTAGTGGGATCACTTGGCAGGGAGTTCTGCAGCTATGGGTATTCAGATATCAACATTCACAGCCTTGATGGGGAGCGAATACTTTCCCACCAGGAGACTCTCAGATTGTTAGAGTTTTCGATCCCCTCTAGATGATCATCCGACAGATGTGTTGAATATGATGTGATTCCAGGTTTTTGGCTGAAAGTCATCCAATTTTAAGGCTACCTAGACCCTCCAAATACCTCCAACAAATGATAAAAGTATTAAAAAGGTGGGGCAAAACACCAGTGTAAAGGGTATTTGGGTCTAGGTACTGGTGCATCATTCAGCCACCTCACTTCTGGCGCCCTCCCGTTTCAGGAGGCTTTTTCCGCGAGAGGACGTGTTGTCGAAAATCACGCAGCTAGCTGAGTGGACGGTCAGGCCCGGCAGTCCGTTTTAGTGAACCCAAACTTGTTAATATATTCCATAATTATTCATTGGGCATATATGTATCATCTCCTAGTATCATCATTCATCAACCCCAGAAAGGACATGATAAGACTACTTTAATACATTGTTGATACATCGGGGATTGACACATTGTTACCATTATTGGTCCAATCAACCGGAAATATCCGGATTTGGCTCAATGCGGCCCAGGCAGGCCCCGAGATTTATTCATGTGGTAAACTCAACGTCATAAACAATCCTAGCAACCAACCATTTGGGGGTCATATACATCATCCCAAATACAGGCTCATAATACAAAATGGGATGGTATACGATCGGGTTTACCACTTTTTTGGTTTTTCCATATGGTACCACACGAGCCAATCATCATTGAAGGGTGCCTTGTTGATGTCGGAAACGACTGCCTTGTCCTATCTGATCCATTCCGCTGTTTTATGGTCTAGGCATCAGCACCGACAGCCCTGCTGATCACACCGCTGTACAGGGCACGAGGTTAACCCGTCCTTGCCACCACCCCACCACCGCGGTTCAACACACCGGGCACGCGGGGGCCGTAAAAGCGCTCCAGTGCAAGGGTGACTTTCGATTTCGCGCCTTTGGATGGTAGGGTGTTGATGGTTTTCGCTTCGGGACCAGAGATGTGCCAACAATCTTGGGTGCAGTTGGATAAATACTCCCAGCCGTGGACGTTTGAGTTGGTGGCGACTGTTGGTGGTTGGTTTTCGGAGATACTGAATTCTGGGATGATTGGGAAAAAACAACAGACAGAAACGTCCGGTATCCTGCTTTCAACCCCCCTTGAAGCAACTGCCATTGATTACATTAGATGGATTACCTGATTACCCTCCGGTAATCAAACATGGCAAGCTGGGAATCCCCCAATAAATGGAGCTGTTATTGGAAAAGGATGTGTAAGTGATGATTTTTCAGGCATGGAGCGGGTTACCGAAGGGTCGAATATCTCTTAACTGTGGACGTGTTTTTTTTTTTTTTTACGGGCTTGTCCAAAAATAGGTTATATATCCCCAAAATGGCATAACCACCATAAACCAACCATGGATTTAGGGGTACCACAATTTCACATGAACATATGGTATATATAATTATATAATATAATATATAATATATATATATATAGATATATCTTGCATCATATGCTTCGCCTCAGCTGAATGATCCTCAAATCCTGGGAGTATCCGTGGGCCGATCACGTTCAGGCGTGTTTTCCCAGGATCCGGAAGTTTTCACTCCGATCTGCGACCCAACACTGCAACTTCCTGGGAATTGCTGAGTTGGTTTTTGTTTTTCCATTGTGAAAAACCATGGTTTCCATTGTGGAAACTAAGTGAAGATGGATTTTGTGGGTAGATTTGGAAATAGAATTTTGTAGATGATTGGGCCAAGATCAGCAAATCCCAAGACTTCAACTATCGACCTCACGGCGCGCCTGAAATTCTCGCCTGGTCGCGTGAAGTGCGCGGCCTGCGCGGAGTGTACAGCCCTGGTTGTCTGAGGCAACATGGGTCCTCAAAGTCAGCAATGGATCTTTGGCAAGTTGAGTCTTGTGCGTCTAAACTACACTGGATGAAAGTTTCATAAGAATCATTTTACCATAAGAATCATTTTGTAATATAAGAGTCGTTTCTTTCAGGTCCACAGATTTTTGGGACACAGATCATTCCAACGCTTTGAACCTTTGGCCGCACCAAGTGCCGTTCCGATGGTGCCAGTGGTGTCAGGAAAACTCGCTGCCAAGGTGCAGCGGTTGCGATGGACTTGGAGAAATCGCGATGCGCGGATCGCGGTTTTGCGTCGCGAATCTTCTCGGATACCGCCTGAGTCCTGAATGAATTAGCTGAATACTGTAACAGATACTGTAGACAAATGTAAATACTGTAACAGCTTCTGTACATCTTGGGTGTTTTCATTGGACTAGGAATTGAATTCGGAAAGAGATGGATCATGACAGGATCATGGCCTGATCCTCCAGGCCCGAGGATGTGGGTTTGTTCTTCTACAAGGCTGCGGTGAATCTCTCCCATTTGAGGCGGTGGGAGCCGTGGGCATCCACTTGGGATCTGCGAAACTGACTCTTGGAAGACCTGAAATCCCCATGGTAGAGTCTACCCTCTGGTAAACTAACATAGCTATTGAAAATGGCCATTTATAGTTGAATTACCCATTTATAGATAGATAAATAAATATATACCCTCTGGTAAACTGTTACATAACTATGGAAAATCATCATTTTCAATGGGAAAATCCACTCTTTCTATGGCCATTTTCAATAGCAAACTGTTAGTTTACCAGAGGGTAGAGTCTAAGGGCGCTTCTGATTGATGTCAAATCTGGATGGATGAACAATAATGAGCACGGGTTGCTGGATTAGGTGGATGGCTACCCTCCAGTGTCATCAAGCATGGCGGAAAATCCACGCAAATCCCCGAGTTCGATCAGCTTTCTCAGCTATAAACCGCCATTTTCTTCGGGGATTTTCCAGCCATGTTTTTTTACCAGAGGGTATTTCCTATTTTTTTCCTAATTTTATCATTTCATTGATTTCCAATGGGCTGGAAGAGGCAAACATAAATATAGAATTTATATAGATGATATTAATAGGTTTAAGCCTCCAAAAGTGATACATGGCTCCTAAAATGGTACCCCAAATGATTCACAGTCCAGGTCTGGTGTTGAGAATAGCTACCCTGATCCAGTGGTTTATACCTCAAAATCTGGGGACAATTTTGATGGACCCATTGGAGTTTTGGGGGTAGCCTATTCAAATCTGTTGGGTTGCCAAAAGATCGAAATCATTTGGTTGCTTGCACAGAGTTTTTCCAGCCTTGGATAGTGCCTCGTATGTTCACAGATTTCTTCCAAATAAAACTTCAAGGGTTTAGGTCGTATTTGTTCGCATGAAATGGCCAGAGACCCCCTATTGCTGCTTGTTTTGGTGGATTTATCAGATTTTCCATAGAATCACAGCCTTTGTGTCAATGAAATCTGTCAACCATATTCAACCATAGATTCACCAGATTTACCTATGGATTCTCACCTCTCTTTGTTCTCCCACCATCAATCAACTTCGGCAAGACCACTAGTGCAGGCCCAATTTGTACCAATCAATTCGGGCGATCGAGCAGAGCCAGGTCCAAGGGAACTTGCTTCATGTAAGAAGGACTTCGGAAGATAAGTTGGGTCATATTTTCCATATGGTGGTTTCCAAAAAATAGGGGTACCCCCCCAAATCATCCATTTATAGATGGATTTTCCATTATAAACCATCCATTTTGGGGTACCCCCATTTCAGGAAACCCCCCATATGAATATACCCATGACATACCATGACTTGAAAATCTACCAATTGGATGGGTGATTTACCCCTGAGAGCCGCCTGTGTTGTGGCATTTCCTTTTTTTCCCTCGTAAAAAGGACACAAGAACATCAAAAACCCCAAGGAATTGATTGGGACCGATTGGTTCTTCAGATGTTTCCATTGGTTTTAAACTTACCTCAGGTGGATATGATTGCCTTTTCTCAAGTTGTATTTCAGAAGAAATGGATCAACTAGTATTGGATTTCCAAAATAATGTCCATTTGTGAGTCATGCCATTTCCACTACTTGGGGAAACTATTACCCCAAAATTTGATGGTCGATCAGAAGCTTCTCTAATAAGAATGGAATTGTTGGAGTTATAATATTTTGTTTTCAGACAGACCCGAAATCATATTGTTGGTTATATATCCTGTAAACTATACCCATTTGTCCCCACTCATATCCCATTAGTTAAACCGGTATTCATTGGCTAAACACGTATTTTCAAACACATCCACATGATGCCTCGATATTGGCTAATCCCTCAAAAGGGAGATTCATCGCTGCTATACCCGGGGAAAACACCAAAAAGGGTGGGAAATGTGACTGGTTGGTGCATCAAAAGTTGGAAACCGCCCTCCCGTTTGATCAAACACGGCGTGCTGGAGAATCCTTCGTTTTTTTAACGGTGATTTTCCCATTCAAAGATCCATCAATCGATCGTGGATTTCCCATGTTTCATGACCTGAGGCTACCCATATTGGGGATCTTTGGGGGTGGGATGACCAAAATTTGGTACCCCTCCTTCCCTATTGGACAGAAAACCAGCTCTTCCGGCGGCCCAAGTATATCGAAGCAACACTCATTTGTAGGTAAATTACTATAACTTGTCCATATGTATCTCATTATATCCCCATATTATATACTCACTCTATAGCCACTACATAAAGTACACAATACATATTCATCACATATCTCATGAAACATATCCCAAGTTTTTTGGTGACATCCCGTATGATTATCCCCTGGAACGTTGCCTGCAAGGCATCCATGGCTTGCATCTCAATAGCCCTTCAAGAGGCTGACGGTCCATCCGATGCGGAAGTCATCCCATTTTTTCATGGGTTTATACAGCTGATTCGGTAATGATCGTGAATGATCATGAATTCTTGTGAATGATCATTGTTTCCACCTGTTCTGGATCTTCTGTGTTTTTTTTTAGAATCAAAAAGAGATTGGCAAACACCCGACATTTACAGAAAACGTGTGAGGTTCAGACAATTGACAGAACTTTCAATGACTTTGGGATGACTTTGGGATGACTTTGGATGAGTTCTGAATGTCACATCCCGCTGGCCCAGTCTGATGAAAAAAATTGGATGTTCGATCCCAAAAAATCGGTTCAGTTTTCCACAGCAAGCGCCAGTTGAAGCTCCAAATTTGGAGGCCGCGAGTTACTGAGTTATTGTTTTCAAGTGGGACTATGACTACTGCTTACATCAGGTAAATTAATTTAAGATAATTTAAGTATATTGTTAATCACATATTACCCTGTTTATTTGGATACAACCTATTAGAATCAGACTTTGTAGGTTTGTATCCATATTTGCTTGTCAACTTCAAATTTGTTCATTTCTCTACAGCAACTGCCGTGGTGCCAGGTCTTTCAGAATCGTGGCCCTTTAGACGAGCGAAGTCGACAAGAATTGTTGGTGGCCGGTACGGCTCAGCAATCGGACCATGGGGCTGGTACCTGAAGATGGGAATCACATTCCATGCACTGGTTAAAATGATGATTTAATGGGATTTAATGGTTAAACAATGGGTTAATACTGGTTAATAATGGGATTTTATAGGATTTACCCTCTGGTATTTCCTAACCTAACTATGGAAAATCACCATTTTTCATGGGAACATCAACTATTTCTATGGTCATTTTCAATAGCTATGCTAGTTTACCAGAGGGATAACCATTACTCCCACACCCGAAAAAACACCTCCATTCTATGGTCACGAAAGTTGTCCCAAATATGTGTCCAAATAAATGGACAATAAAACCCATTGTTTCTGGTGGTTTCATCCTCAGGGTTGCTGTAGGCCCATTTTGAGGGTACCCTCTGGTAATGACGAACAGTTTGCCATTGAAAATGGCCATAGAAAGCGTGGATTTTCCCAATGAAAATGGTGATTTTCCATAGTTATGTAAACGTTTACTCGAGGGTAAATGATAGCCACTTTAGGGGGGAGGGAAATTGGTCATACCGATAGCTCTGGATACATCCAATCTTCCCAGCCTTCAAAAGGCGGGAGCAGGCCTGATCTGAAATGTGGGTTCCTACTGAAAGATGGAGCCGGTGGGGCACCCCATTCCATCACATATTAGGTTGACTTAGTTTCTCATGTCTCAGTTTTGGTGGTTTCAACCCAAAAAGTGCGATATACATCCTGGGGATATATGAGACTGTAAAATTGCAATACATTGCATAAAGTCACCATATAGGTGACAAATCGAACAGACGTCACCCATTTCTTGTAGGTTGTAAATCCTGCATCATGTTGAATCCCCGTCTTTGGCGCTTTGTGAGCATCCGCATTTTCCTCTCCTGCATTCAATTTGCGTGATTACCCTGGGGTAAACCAAGCTGAAAAACCACTATTTGTAGATGGTTTTCCCAAGGGCACCATGGGTTTCATACATCTTTTTGTATGCTTACCCTAGGGATCCCTTGGGTAATTTATGATCAGATCACTTGTTGTTCGTTGTTGAACTGCTCATCTTTGCTGGTGCGCCCATCCATTTTTGTTGGTTCAAAGCCAATATCCTTGGAGAAAATGCCAACATTTGTATGGTCAAACTGTTCACACACACACACACACATGGATGTATGTATATATATATAACTAACTGATATTTAATGTATATATGATATATATATATATATATAGATACATAATACATATGTATATATATATATATGAATATATGTAAAAATGTATGTATATATGTATGCAATAGATATCAGTATATAGGACATACATACAATATCAAATGCTTTCAGATTCTATCACATTCTTCATTTGACTATCTTTATCTCCTATCTTTGGTCCTGGTTCCCTTCCCTTTCCCAAGGCTTTTGCCAGAACCAACGATGAGAAATACGACTGGAACTCAGAGCGATCTGCTGATGATCCTCCCCAGGGCTGGCAACAGATCATCGGGGGACTGGGGATGGCAACAAAAAGTGAGTTACCCTCTGGTAAACTAATATAACTATGGCAAATCACCATTTTTAATGGGAAAATCCACTATAAATTGCCATTTTCAATAGCTACGTTTAATTACCAGAGGGTATGGGATAGACAATTTCAGGACATAGCAAATTTTAGTATAGAAAATTGGATTAGACAATGTTAGGACAGGGGTCAAAATTTTGTAGAAACCAACTCTTGGATGGTTTCTACTAACCATAGACTTAAATCATCTTTGACACAGTGGTCCCCCTAGGTCTTTAATTTTGACCCATACCCATATAAATCTACTATATATGATTTCTAGGGATGGCCAATTTTGGAACCTTTTCCCAAGGAAAGCCACCCGAATTTTCATCCCGGCATCTCAAGAATGGCAGTGGCAAATCCGGCAAAACTGGGAAAATATGGGAAACTCATCTAGAAATATGGGAAAACTATGGGAACATCTGGACATATCCGCATATCCTAGAAATGTTGTTTTTCTTGATATAGTGGACATATCCGAGAAAAATATGGGTCTGACAATGGAGCGTCTCTAAATTCACTGCATCAAATGGGTATGCTCCGATTTTCAGACCCAGATGGATGATGACTTTGCCATGTGCCAAGCCCTGCTGGGTGGCACCCAGCTGGGACACCAACACATACATCCCAAACTGGTGCGTTTTCACGAGAAAAACCACAGACACTACTATAAATGTGAAGTGGTCCCCTAAATTTTCCCGGAATTGCAGCATGGGAAAATCTCAACGGGAACTCCCAATTTTTATGGGACCTGTGTTTTTTTTTTTCGAATTTCCATGGTTCCATCCAAATTTTTGCCCGAAAAACCAACGGCCCCAGCACACGGGATGATGGATGATGTGGGTCTGAAAATAGGGGAGATCCCCAGTTATGGCCATTTTAATAGGGAACATGAGTATAATCATGTATAATCCATTAACAAATTGTTCATTGGATTAAGGTTTAAGGGACAATTTGCGGGAAGAACCTATATTTGATGAGTATAATCCATTGTTCATTGGATTGGTTTTTACGGGACAATTTGCAGGAAAACCCATCAATAGGATGGTAAAAACCCATGGTTTCCGGTGAAGATTTTCCCCAAGAAACCAATCCATTGAATACCCTCTGGTAAACTAACATAGCTACTGAAAATGGCCATTTATAGTGGATTTTCCCATGAAAAATGGTGATTTCCCATAGTTATGTAAACGTTTACCAATCCATTGACATTGGTATTGGGAGTAGCCTATTTTCACGGCCCATGTGTCCTCAATGGTCCCCAATGCCCGATGGCACTAGGCCCACGAGGCCTTTCAGGATCTACAGCAAGTGCCGTGCCTTGGATGAGAACTGATCGGTTGGTTTCGGACCCCATTTTGGGGGTGCAGAAATGGCTCGGAGAGAAACATATGTATACATGTACATACATATGTGATATATGTATGTATATGTATATGTATATGTATATGTTTATGTATATGTTTATGTATATGTTTATGTATATGTATGTGTTTATGTGTATATGTTTATGTGTATATGTTTATGTATGTGTATATGTATATGTATACATGTACAGATCGGTATAGTCCCTTCAAGAGCTTCAATGTAGGACGTCTTTTTGTGACGCAGTTGAACAAGAGCTTTATTAGGTGGCTTCTGAAACGTGCATAACTTTTATGGAACATGATCAACTAACACCCAAACACCTTTGATGCAAGGTGGGGTGGCTGCTCATCAAGGCTGCCCCTCAGGGGGTCAATGCCAGCAGCAAATACGAATATAATACGCCTTCATTCAACAAGGCAGCATGGACTACATGGGCTTGTTGTGTAGGGCTACAAATGTGATCCAATTTTAAAACGTCACCACTACAGGCATTGTTTTCTTCTGTCCATATTTATGTATTCATATGCAAATGTATATGTGCATGGTTGTTGTAGTGGCTGGCTTACACCTGTACACCCTCAGCCAGTGGGCAGGAAGCAGCCACAGCCCCAAAGCTATGCAGGAGCTATTTCCCCAGCAGTGGTCAGCAAACCCTTGGCCCAGCAGCTTCCCGAGGAATGGTTTCCATTGAGGGGGCCTTGAAACACATAGGGGTTGAACTCCTCCTGCCCCACTTTCTTTGGTCGCTTGGGTGGACCTTTCTTTTTGGAACGCAACTCGCCCAGAAACGATTTTTTGTTCCTGAAAATAAGTTTTGGCAAAGTTATGTTCCAAAAATGGACCGCGCAAGGTAGCACGATATGCAAAAAAAAAACACGCCTCAAAACCCCTCAACAGCGACATTTGTCACTTGGGTAAATCGCGTGCATTTGTGGACGGTCGTCAATCCCGTTATAGGTTTTTTATTGTTTTATTTTTGGTCAGAATTCCCATTGTGGAATGGATGACCATGCCCCATACCTTGTTTTGACCAGGGCATGCAAGATATCAACCAACCAGTTTTCCAATCGGGGAGTTTTTTTTGCATAATATGCATACGGTGGAAGAAATCCTGCACCACCAATTGGATGGTTGAAACCCGAAAAAAACAATGGGATGTTTACCACCACATGGTGCAGGATTTCGCAACCATCCTATGATTGATCAGATTCATTGGGGGTCGCCCCCATACAGAAGTTAGTCGAGGGAGTTTCTTCTATACCCTCTGGTAAACTAACATAGCTATTGAAAATGACCATAGAAATAGTGGATTTTCCCATGAAAAATTGTTATTTCCATAGCAAACTGTTAGTTTACCAGAGGGTAGATATTTGATACTAGGACCTCGCGTCGCCACGGATGGGAATGATGGGGCTTGGCTGGGGGGAACTACCCCAAACTAGTCCAACTTGTATGGTTACCCTCTGGTAAACTAATATAGCTATGGCAGCTATGGAACATCACAATCTTTAATAGGTAAATCAACGATACATGGGCAGTTTTCAATGGCTATGTTGAACTACAGGGTAGTTAACTACCAGAGTAATGCGTGGGCAGATGATTCTGGAATTGCGTATTTGGGATGATGATGACGATGATGATGATGATGATGACGACGACGACGACATTTTGACAGACATATTTTTCAGGGAGGTGGCTCAACCACCAACCAGAAATTGGATGAAATTGGTGATACGGGAGATATCTTGATATATCCCATCAGATATCAAAACTACATTCAGACCCAGACTGTTGATGGATTAGTGTAGGATGCCCTCCAGTAATCAAATCTGGCGTGCTGGAAAATAATCTATTTATAGATTAAGGATGATTTTTCCCAGCTATAAAGTGCTATAAAACTCCATCTAGTTCGGGGATTTCCCGGCTGGCCATGTTTGATTATCAAAGGGCATCAACTGCCATCAGCTCTCTTCAGGCGCCACATTGGCTACCGCACCGTGCAGGGTTTTCTCTCGTGCTTTGGCCATGTAGGTGAGGTGATTTGGCGATCATTTCAACATATTTCAAGCATCGTATATCCAAAATGGTTGTTGAAGCAAGCTATATAATCTGGGGACTTGGCACGAATTGACATTTGAGCATGACAACCCGATCAAACCAACAGCGTTTTGGGGGATTTTTGAGTAGGTTCAATTCGATGGTCAGATTCCCTATCGATTTCATAAGAAGTGCGGGATGCAAACCCCCAAACATGCTGTGCTAAGGGCAAAGATAATAAAGCTGCATCGATAAGTCACGTGCCCCAAACACAGAGATATTTTATGGGATACTGGCATGTCTAATAATCCAACGGTACATACCCATACCGCACATAATCTCTTCCCTTTCATAGTAAACACCCACGAGAGACCTTGATTTAGTCGGGGAGGAAATCACATATTTGGGACCATACAACAGGGGTGTTTAATACGGGGGAGATGGGATGTCTGAGGATTGATGGGGCTTACTACAATTTGGTCATCAAACATGGCCTGGAAATCCATGGAAATATACAGTCTATAGTGGATGTATATGGATTTGTCTGAAGGGTACCTCTAATTTTCATGCTTCCACCTCATGTTCCATGCTTTTTGTGGCCATTTTGGGAAACAAGCCCATTTTCTGACACAGCCATATATTATATACAGAAGGGGACGTATAACAATTTTTAATAGGAGTTTCTCTGGAACGCGGGAACGTTTTGAGTCCCTCATCTCATGTCGCTGAGTTGCAGCAATTTGGATGCAGCCATCCAGTACCTGCAGAAGGTGCGCAGATCCATGGGGCCATGGGGCGTCGCCAGTGGAAAATCAACGCAATGGAGGCATTAATGGGAAATTGTAGGAAATTTTCATCGGCCAATCCCTACAACTGGAAGTTTAGTTTGCTGAGAACATCAACCAAATGGGAGATTTTCCAGCCACGTTTGACGACACCAGAGGGTTGCTGGGAAAATCATGTGATTTTACAGCAAGGCACAGAGCTGAGGAGACAAAAAATGAAATCATTGGGGATTGACCAGAATAACCTGGTTTTTCATAGTGCCGCAAATGGCCACTGGCAAATACATGGACTTTCTTTCATGTAAAAAAGAACTGTGGCTTTCCCAATTTTTTAGGGAAAAATGGGAGCTTCCAATCATTCACAACCCTTTTAGCCCCTAGCCCAGATTGCTAAGTGAAGTTCATTGCAGTACATGAAACGGACATTCAGCTTGGTGAAAATTCAGCGGGGTTGATCGACTTTCGCCAGCCACTGCCTGGGTGGTTTCAAGATGTTTCACAATGTTTTAGACGAAAAGATGTGGACAATCCACCGTGATTTTTTTTAATCATTTTCTGAATGGGAAACCATGAGTTTTTCCACATCTATGTTATTTTACCGCAGGGTCCTGTACGATGTTGGTGAATATCCGAACTTTGTTGGTGTTGCCCCCCAATATGTTGCAATTTTTCGACGGAAATTTCAGCACATCTGTAACCATTTCAAGTATCACTTGGGTACTTGGGGTTGCAGTTCCACCAATTAGTGATTATTATATTTCACCACAGTTATATATATATATATGAGTTATAAGGATTATATCATCTAAAATCCCAACTTGTCCCATGGTTATAGCTAGTTATAAGTTATAACCATCAAGCATCCCAGATACTTTTGATACTTTTGTATATCCCCATTATATCCCCATTATACCAAGGCATCCTTGGCCTGCACCCCCACCCCCTGGCGGAATTTTCATGGCATTTGCAAGGCCCATGTGGAACATGGTTCACTTGCTCTTCAGGACGGGGGGGTTCGCTGACCAACTGTGTCGGACACACCCACAATGTTTCAATGGCCATTTCAGGTACCTTTTCATAGGGGTTTCCTAAAAGGGGGTACCCCAAAATGGGTGGTCTATTTCATGGAAGATCCTCTTGAAATAGATGATTTGGGGTACCCCAATTTTAGGACACTTCCAAAGTGAATGTACCTACCAGGTATACGGCCTAAGGGCTACTGTAAATTTCAGGAAATATCCCGACAAAAATGGCCTTACATGGTACTGTACGTCCATTTTAGGTCTTGAAATTCCCACTGATTGTTGTCCGGGTGAAAAATAGCGGTGGTGCTATGGAATAGATGGCCCATTCAGTTCGAAAAATTTGCCGTTTTGAAACATTCGGATTTTCTAGAGTTATATTCATTTCTGGTAGTCTATATAATTTGATATACGTTGATCTTTGACCACAAATGGCCACACATGGGAGCTTTACCTATAGCCTGATTTGTAAACTTCAAGTTTTGCAGGACAAGATTGGGCATGATGCAATCAGCCGTCCAAATTTTGGCCCTTCCCCCCAAAAACAGGATATATAGTGGCAAAGGTTTAGCAGAACGAAGTTAGGGTGACGTTTTTTGCAATGGATTTTTCCCGCTTCTAATAGGTTTGCAGCTACCAACGTCCAGCAGTTAGGAAGCTATATCATATAATCAACGGGTTGAAGTGTCTTGGCAAGTTAATCACGAGCTACAATAATTGATGGTCTAATGCCATATTTTGGCATCCCAGGGCGATATGAAGTACACTGGTGCCAGGGTTTTGACTTTTGAATACTTTTGACCCATACCTCCATGATTGCCATGTCCATGTTTTTGTCTTTGAAAGAAACATCTTTTTTGATCTTTTTTGATTGTACCCCAGCTTGATTCAGAACCATATTTAGCTTTTGATGTGACTTGCCGGCTGTTGGTGTGACAGCCTTCATAGCTGGGGCCCTGGAATTCGATCCCACGGATTGATCAGATACGCTGGCAGAGTAGAGTAGAGTTTTTTGACCTAGCCCCAACTGCAAGATTTGGTTCTTAAATAGATAAGTGACTATACCCTCCGGAGAAACTCTACAAAAATATGTGGAAGACCCACCATGAATTTTTTAAAGATCATTTTCCGAATGGGAAACCACTGGTTTTCCACATCTATTATGTTAGTTCACCCTAGGGTAAGTTCGAGCCTGAAGTTCTAGCTGAAGTGGTGGCCCAATGAGCGCGACGCAGTGCGAACCCGGATTGTTTTTTGCGGCCGCGACACCAGGAGTTATTGGTAGAGACAGCTTATGCTGTTGAGGCGCATGTGTCAGTTACTGTATAGCAATTCATCACTTGAGCAACTGGGCTTCTGGCTTGACTTTGCTGGGGATCAATGATGATCAATGAGAACCTATTGATGGTGACAATTCCATACAATTCCTGCATTCCGATGTGGTTTGCTAAGGGGTCCCATGCTTGTCGGTTGTGATTCCTTTCCCTACCAATTAAAGAGACAGCCCTCCCCGAAAGCCTGGTTCTTTGTTTTCTTTTTCCGTTTGGGGGTCCCATTTCCCTGTGGGTTTACCAGTAGGCCAATGGAATTGCTGAGGATTTTCGTTATTTTTTTCCATGGAATTGAAGAAACTGTGTGTCTATCACTGACGATTTCTTGTGGAAATCATTGATAAGTCATGTTGGATCCAAAACTGTCCTCGAAGCATTCCCCACTGTTGCCCCAGCCAAAAGACCCGTGATTTGCAAACTTGGAAGACGTAGTGGTGTCTGCCTGAAAGGTGTTGCCGAAGGGTATTTCCCATTAAATCCCATTGCATGTCCATTATCAACAACTATGAACCACTATTAACCACTACTAACCACTATTAGCCACTACTAACCACTATTATCAACCACTATGAACCACTATTAACCAATCACTATTAACCACTAGTCTGAACTCAACTAGGTGTGAAACTGCATGAAACTATGCCATTTCCGGCAAGCCCATGTTGGATGGAACGAATCTTGGGAAATCCCCTCAGCGCCACCATGCCCAGAAAACTTCCAGTTAGAGGGATGACCCAGTCCTTGGAGGGTCATCAATCCATAGGACTTTTCCCCCTAGGGTAAGCACATGTGGAAAGCCCATGGGAATTCGATCATGTCGGAACATGATCAAATAATTTGTGGTGGGTAAACTTCACATCTTTTTGGATAGTTTCTCCGGAGCCTCTGTTTGGGGACGATCATGATCGCTAAGAATACGGTGTGATGACCATTGGCGCCTGACCGTGGCACATATGATGGACAGGCGGATGCTCATGACCAGAGGCAGGCTTTTTTTTGGGTATGGGATGGGTATGGGTCAAGTCATTGGTGATGATCACCAGGAACTTGAAGCATGCATTTGGGTTTGTCCTCATTTTCCCGGTGAAAATGACCAATTGGTGGTTTGTGTCATTTTCAGACCCATCTTTAGGGCTGGATCATGTTTACCTGTTTATCAAATCACACAATGAATCAAAATCATGCTTTAATAATAGCATATTCGTGGGTAAACACCTTAAACATACATGAATCCCATTGGCCGATGAACAGAACCCTCTGGTTATGACTAACATAGCCATGGAATAGCTGGCTAATTTTGGATGATTTTCCCAGCTAGAAACCTCCATTTATAGGGGATTTTCCATGGCTACGTTAAATAACCAGAGGGTAGACACTGGTTCAAAAATAGGGCGGATGATCAAGATAGCCTTCGATAGCGACTTTCAGGGTCCTCTCAGACGGCCTTGACGACAGGAATCGCATGTGCGGGCTTTTGGCTTTAGGTGTGTCACCAAGAAGGATTGGGCGCTCTGGGATTTGAGATTTCCAAATGGTGTATATAGTGACTAGATATATATATATATATAATTATATATATATATGATTATATATATATATATGATCTAAATATATATATATATATATACAATTGTAGACATAGATATACATAGTATACAATAATCTACGGACATAATTTGGAGTTTGGCGGATGACTTTGGCGTCAAACTGTTTGAACCTCCAAGGTGACGACTTCTTCCCGCCGCTCTTGGCGTGCGCCTTTCGTGTAGCCCTGGCGTGGGAAGTCCTGGCGGATTTTCATCGAAGTTGCCATGGAGTTTGAGTCGGAGTTTTGGAGAATTCTATGGATTTCTGGAGAATTCTATTGATTTTTGGAGAATTCTATGGTAAACTGGCAAACTAACAGTTTGCGAACGGGAAAATCCACCATTCTGAATAGGGAAATCATGATAAATCCTATATAAATGGGCCATTTTCCAATGCTATGTTAGTTTACTGGAGGGTATAATTTATGGTCCCAAATATGTGTTTTGATCCCTTACATCCCTCATGGTTTTGGTGTTTAATATAAAAAGGGATGGGATTTTCCAATAAAGGTACCCTCCGGCAATCGAACGTGGCTGGCTGGAAAATCCGCCATTTAAAACCGATGATTTTCCCAGCCACAGACCTCCATTTATTGGGGATCGTCAATAGCCATGTTTGAGTACCGGAGGATATATATTTAGTTGGTTCTCCCCAGAAAGATAGAAAGGTAATTCAGAACTATTTTGGATTATTTTAGTACCAACTGACTTTCTTTTCAGGGTTACTGTTCTGTATCAATAACATGACATTTACACATATATATTGTACATGGAATGCATAATAATGTATGTATGTATATATGTATTCTATGATATTATATTTCATATCATCATGTATGCATATAGGTATATATACATGTGATACTGGTATTTGATTGCATATCATTGTATGATGCATATAGTAAAATAAAAGCATAGTAAGGAATAAAGGTTGTGTATAGAGATTTGATGTATATGGCAATAGTTTTAGTACATTATGCATAGCTTGGACATGTTTGGTTCGTGCGGTTGAAAACGTATTGTTCATGAGTCTTGGTGGCAGTGCCAAGCATCACTGGCGGGTACAGGGAGACATGTTGCCACTGCAATTCTCGTTTTGCCGGTGCTGGATTTAATTGAAACCCACGTGGTTGTTCCCTTAAGCGAGAGACATCTTGGGGTCTGCTGAAAACTGTCACGAAGCAAAGAGCAGACATGCACAAAACATGGATGTCTCAAGGTGTTTCAACCTTTTCCAATGAATTCAGCTTGTTCTTTTGGATGTTCCCTCCCCAAGAATCTGGCAATCAGCAGTCAGAGTCAGGGGTCTCAATATTCCCGTTGTTGATGGGTTTCAACATATTTTTCAATAATAGCCCCAAAGAGGGGTTGGTCTTACCCTCTGGTAAACTAACATAGCTATGGAAAATTGCAATTTTTTATTGGAAAATCCACGATAAATCCCCATTTTCAATAGCTACTAGTATATTAGTTTACCAGAGGGTAGTGAAATCTTAAGAACACCCAAACCATTGACCAAATCCACCGAAAACTCAGTGACTCTCAACTCTTCTCCAACTCAGGTGTGAGGCTCAGGTGGGGCCGGGTGGCGGGTTGTTTGGGCGAGGTGACTATATGTTTATGGAAGCAGTTTGAGGAAATTCACCAATATCTGCCAAGGTACTGTATGATGGTATCATTTCTGCAGTGATAGTATCCTGCTAGAACAGCGATTTTTTTTTGCGAAAGGGGTAACATAAGATGCATTGACCTGGGATGATGCCAAAATGTGAAACAACATTCACAGAATTGGATGTGAGGAACATCCACAAATCCACACCTTCAATTTTTCAATGCAAAAACAGCAACCTAGAAAAAAGAAAACGCAAAAAAAAAGAGATTTCTCACTAGGAGAACTTCTATCTTTGGGGCTATGCAAACCATGGAGTTTCCCTTTCTGAAGTTCTTCAGAACACCTTGGGCTTCCCACAGGACGTGTACGCCTTGGCCGTATCTGCATTGAAGGGACCAGGTGACCGAGACGGGCGAGATGACGTCGAGATGGGGATGGAGGTCTTGCAGAAATGGAATTATCATGGATTATCCAATAAAGATGCCTGCCCTCTGGTAACGTGGCTGGAGAATCCTCGATTTAGTTCGTTGTGGGTTTCCCAGCGGACGATTTACCTCCAGTTTTCAAACGGGGATTTTCCAGACGCGGTTTGATTACCGGAGGGCATTTTTGCAAATCATCCAGTTTAGATCGGGATTTTCCACGAAATAAACATCTATTTCTGGGGTATCCCACATGGAAACCGCCACAGGATCCCGGGAACCCGAATGGTGGTTACTGCGGATTCCGGGGTGACTTGGTGTAAGTGGCTGACCATTTCTGGAGGTTTCTTAAAATGGGAGATCCCCAAGTCACCATGGGTTTCAATACTCAAAAAAATCGTCGAGTTTAGGATTTGTTTTGGGGGTACCCCGCATGACTTTTTGGACAAATTCCAAATATGTTCCAAGGATTTGGGACGGTGGACATGTCCAACGTATGTTTTTTGAAATCGGATTTTGGGGGTACCATCGTTCCAATTTGGGGATAACCATGGACTTGGTACAGCCATTTTCTCATACATTGGATACAGTATACCACACTCCAAACTGGGCGTTTATGACCGGAAGAAAGATGAGAACGTCCTTTTATGAGAAGGTCACCGGGGTAGCAAATTCTTGATTCCATATTCCATTCATATTCCATTCACATTAGACATTCCATTCATATTCCATCATATCCATTCCAGAGTTCTCCCACATATGTCCCACACATTTTCCCGTGAAATTCCATCAAATCCCATTAAATCGCATATATATTTCCATATATTTCCCATATATTTCCCAATGTCCAATGGCTGTTGCAGACGATGTGTTCTGCGCTCCTGAGAAGAGGAATCAACAGACTCGGACTAGACCCATGAGGTTACCCACCATTCCAACGGAGCTCCAACTTGTCCAGCATACAAGATATAAAACTTTGCACTTGATGGAGGTCCAGAACCAGCGTATCATGATGTGCGGTCGTGCAAAAGTTGATGGTCAGTATGCCGATGCCACTTCAGCCAGGTTTGACACACCATGCTGTCACCAGGAGTCGGTGGTTCTGTCTTGCAGCGGTGCTGGCGACCTGGTTGGCAAACCTTTGTAGATGAGCAATCCTTGCAGACTTGCAGTCTTGAATCTTGAATGGAGGAGCCTAAGTGCGAAACAGATGGCTTGGCAACATTGTGCTATGGTGGTGACTGTTGTTGCCTTGGTTGTTTGGATTCCAGCTCCTTGGCAGGTAGCTTCCTTGAAACTTGTAGCCGACAGCTTGCTTGAAGTATGTCTGGAGTTTATTTTGTTTTAGTTGTTCAGCTGCTGGTGGATTGGATGGTATGCTTGGTAAGCTTTGAGCGTGCTTTGGCAGGCTTCATGCCATGCAAGCACCAATGTGCGCATTGTCGCAGCANTTCAGCTGCTGGTGGATTGGATGGTATGCTTGGTAAGCTTTGAGCGTGCTTTGGCAGGCTTCATGCCATGCAAGCACCAATGTGCGCATTGTCGCAGCACCCGGCGGAGCTGCTGGAATCAAGAGCCGGCAGCTATGGAACGGTCTGTGGAATGAATGGTGTGGCTGCTGATGTGGCTTGCCGACAGATGGGCTTTGATTTTGGGGTTGTGTCGCCGGCTGGCTGTG
>BGPT01001392.1:57593-109125 GCA_003297045.1 Symbiodinium sp. clade C Y103 | reverse complement strand
TGTGCTGCCTATGGTGGTGGTAGTGTATGTGGTGCAAGTGGTTCACAGGTCGCTGCAAAGCACGTGAAATGCAGTGGGATGGAGCTGAGCTTGGGAGAGTGTGAGTTTGAGCCAGCAGATGATGCAGTGGTGTACCAAGACTCAATTTGCGATGAAAACAGCAGCTGCAAATGGATCCGACTATAATATTCTCTTGCCAGGGTTCAGTACCAGAGTGTGGATGGTTTACGGTTTTGAGGAGCACAGATGAAACGATCATGTTTGTTCTGGTCCACCGACAAGAGTTGTGGTTTGCCCTTAGTGCCCCATTTCGGGAGGCCATGCTCATGTATTTTGAGTGGTGTCCGTACGTAGGACCCAGTGATGTAAATGAGTGTTTAGGCCAAGCAAATCTCTGACTGAGGCGTTAACTCAGCTGCGAGATGATCCTGCTGTTTTCGGGCGGGGTCAAAAATTGGTATCCAAGATGTCCACAAAATCGGATGAGTTCCGACCGAACTTAACTGTTCCCAGCATTGGTGGTTTAGCCAAATCTGGTTCCTGGCAACGCAGGTCCAGTCGGGATGTCCACGGCCACGACCGACAGGGTTTTGAGACTTTGTTTGGGATCCAGAACTTTTCAAAAATCCAGTATTTTCATGTCACGTAGGCCTTTATGTATCTTCGTATTCATGTGGTACACCCCTATTTTTGGAAAAGGTGTGTGTGTTTCAATACCTCCACTACCCACGAAACAACGAGCCGAAACCGAGCGTAGGGAATCACAATGGGAGAGCTCTATGAAGAGAACGAGCTCACAGGTCCTTCGGACACCTTGATGGTGGGTTATGGGATGATACCGGGTTCGGAATGGGGCATTGAAGACCCTTGCAGGTGACCTCAGGGCCGGGGTCGGGGTTATAACGGTTATACAATCAAACTTTGGATTGAGTTGATTATATATCACTTATATATCCTAAGAAATCCCCACTTTATGGTTACAATCCAACTGTAACTTGACAATGAGACATAGGAAGAAAATTACAACTCCCATCACCGTTGCTTTCACATGCCTGGCTGCACCCTGGGCCGCAGAACTCTCACGTATGGGTGATGATATCATGGGTACGTATACAATTATAATCATTGAATGGGATTTAGTGGGATAAATGGAGGTTTAATGGGACATTAGTGGGATTTTCCCTCTGTCCCTCTGGTAATCAAACATGGCAATTGGNATAATCATTGAATGGGATTTAGTGGGATAAATGGAGGTTTAATGGGACATTAGTGGGATTTTCCCTCTGTCCCTCTGGTAATCAAACATGGCAATTGGAAATCCTCAAGCCCATTTGGAATTGCGATTGGCATGGGGTCAAGAGTCAAGCTTGGGTACCCGCCTGTAATCAAATGTAACCATTCAAACCGTTGGTACTTTGCTCTCACAAGGCACGCTCGTTGTGCAGCTTGTGTAGCCGTTCGGGATCACATCTGCAGGTCGTTTCCGCTGTTTGGCAGGTTCCGGAAAGCGCCACTCAAGAAGATTTTGCCCAAGAGCCGGAGAAGTTTCCAGAGGCCTATGGTTAATTGTCGACACATTTGTATCCAGACATGTTTGGGGGATTTTGGGGGATTGTGGGAGGGAAAGCTGAGAAGTGTTTGACCCTTTTTGACTCTTGAAGGGTTCGGGGCACGGACTAATCATGCAATGGACATTTGCCAATAGTGACTGCAATCTTTCCACCAGGAAAGTACATTGCTACTGGTCTGTCAGAACGAAACTGCCAATGGACAACCAGCTTGGTCCTGGTATGAGTGATAGGGGTGTGCAGATGTCAAGGTCGTTACGCATGATGTGCCTTGTTTCTTGAAAGAACATGGCAGGCTGTTCCGCAGAGCAGCGTAGTTGTGATGTACTCGCAGTTGCAGTTGTAGTTGAGTTGTAGTTGTAGTTGTAGTTGTAGTTGTTGTAGTTGTGGCTGTTGTAGTTGTAGTTGTAGTTGTAGTTGTAGTTGTAGTGGTAGCTGTTGTAGTTGTAGTTGTCATGTAGTTGAAGTTGTAGTTGAAGTTGTAGCGCAGTGCAATGTAGTGTAGTGGTTGTTGTGATTCCGAAACTTGCGAACATGTATGGCACATGTATGGCACATGTATTCCGAAACAACATTCCGAAACTAGTGGTCACCAATGGCACATGACTAAGGTCTTGCGCTTGGACGATGACTCGGACGAAGAACACAACCCATATGCAGGTGCAGCGGCAGTCATCACACGTGTCACACGTGTCACACGTCTTAGGGACCTGAAGCCATCCCATCTTTTTTTGTTGGATAAATGGATAAATGTATCCTGCTACAGAGGTTTGGTTACGATTTAGGAGGGTTGAAAGTAAAACACACAACAGAACATACATTCTACTATCCAGTTTCACAGATAAGTCATGATGAATCATTCATGAGTCCTACCAGTACTTCCCTTTTTCATGGCGCATCGTGGACGGGGTTATTTTTGGATGGGACATCCAACTCACTGGGGCTCAGCTATGGCACCAATACCAACAATTGACCCGGGTTTACGAGGACTGGTGGATTGTTGTGCTATGAACATTTACACATAGGATAAAATCAATGGATATCCGGATAAAAGCGAACTCGACATGGAAGACATCGATATAGCTCAAACTTGCGGTGCCCATCGACCATCCCTTAGTATTCAACCGTGTCCCTGAAAATGGGGGGCCAAGAATTTCGAACCATACGGACCTCACTTTGGCCGCCCAAATGAATCCACGAATCGGGCGCCAGGAGTGGACGACTGGTCGCCCTGCAGCCCAGTGAAGCACTTTGGGCGGGTCAGCGAGTTGAGGAGAGTGATATCACAAACTATTTCTGCGTTATTATTCATATCTCACATTATCTCACAATACCCCCATACAATGGCCCATACAATGTACCTTTTTTGTTGTGGGCCGAAGTTGGAAACAGTTCCAGGAGTGAATCAGATGAACTCCAGCCATCACTCAGCACTGGCTTTGGTCTCAGGTTCCCACAAGTGTTCTAGCTTGATGCCGACAGCAGCGACACTCATGGCAGCACCCGAGGAGGGAACCTAGACATTGAGCGATGTGGACGGTCATTTTGCGGGTAGCTTCAGTCAACCACTTTGGGCTGGGGGACATGAGCTAAAATGTGGACAAGCCTTGGACCAGTCGTTTCGTACCATTCCTCATACAGCAGCTAGTGTCCCTACATGTGGGTTCCTAAACTTGGGTGTCCCCAAAACATACTAGTTGCTGCTTGGTCACTTTTATTTAGTCTAGAGTACCTAGAGGCTGTGGTTCTTTCCTTGCAGTTTCAAAGAACAACGCGTTGCTTTATGTAATTCCCATTTCCCATACCAATTTTGGAAACTATCTGATTTTAGTCCCGTCCACCAGCTGCATCCCGCCCTGGAGAAACGGATGAGCTGGACAGATGGTATGACGATGGGTTGGGGCGCTTGGAAGGGGGAGCGCTGCGGTGGAGGTCCTATCTTTGAACTTCCGCGGCCTTGTGCAGTACTGGTATGATGTAGCAATTCTCACATATAGATAGATATAGGTTGTTTCTCCATAAATCATAGGTTTCTCCAAATTCCACCGGGGCGGCTTTGGGAGTCCCTCAATATGCCCAGGCTGGAGGCCGCATAAAGCTGCCTTCGAATGGTGATGAATCTACCATGTTCAACATGAAAAAACGGGGATTTCACCCGAAAAGTGGTTTGCAAACTAAAATTCCGTTTATGATACATAATCACACATGATCGTATATAATTATACATAATCATGCACCTATTGATTCATATAGCAATATACATGTAGAAAATTAGAAACTTGAGTAAATACATATTATATGTATATAATTATATATATATAATAGGTGTATATATACATATATACATACTGTCTTACTTGACGGGATGGCGATGGAGATAGAGAGAGAGATGTCTTTAGTTATATACATACATAATTGTTTCTGTTGCGACAACAATGTTGTTTTTTACTATTGCCCTTTGAGGCTGGTTGATCTGGGGTTTACTGTATTTTACTGTTGGAAATAGAGAGACGACTAACCAAGCATCATTCAGTGGCCCTCCAAAGCTGTTCGAACAGGGTTGAGTAATTTGGGGGTTGTTTCATGTGAAGTGGTGATATATATATATATACATTGTACATATATATATATATATATACATGTGTGTGTGTGTGTCTGAGATGGCGAAGGATATATATATATACACGTAATTATTTGTAACTATATATATAGATGTATGTATGTAATGTAATGTAATGTAGTGTAATGTAGTGTAATGTAATGCAATGTTATGTAATGTATATAATATGATGTTATGTGATGTGATGTGATGTGATGTGATGTATGTATGTATACATGCATGCACAAGGGTGTACATACCAAACCGTAAACTACAACCCAAATCACATTTTTCTCTGGCGTACATATTGTCAAGAATATAAACATGGAATTGACTACCTCAGGTTTGCCGTTGTCAAGCCTGAAACATTCACATTTCCACAGAAGTGGATTACAAACCATTGTAAACAGCATCTTGCTGTACCTTGTTTATCCTATTACAACATATTGCAACCATGCTTTTGTTGGCCACATGTTATCCCCAAGTTTCGCGAACTTTCCAGACGCTCTTAGGTTTGAGAGTGAAGACGCCCGCGGCTCTGGATCCAGTTTTCCGGAGGCCCAAAATGGGGGGGGCCCAGCCCTTTTGTGGCGGGGAAGTGCCACCGCTTGGGAACTTGGGCAACTTGGGCAACTTGGGACTTGAGCTGATGACTTGATGATTTTGACAGATGGACGGCTGATGATGTGATGATAACAATAGACCACAGGAAATGAACGAAAATACAGGTTTGTGGGACCTTGGGAGTGCTGCAGGTTCCAATGTTTTTGATTTAAAATGATGTAAGCTGGCTGGATGGTACCCCACCGTTGATTTTGTTTGAACATGCGTTGGAAAATCATGTGCAACAGGCAGCTGTTGATGCCAATGGATGCTAAATGTAGCCTGGGTACTGAGATGAACCCGGAAACGAATGTATTACTGTATTACACCCATGTCTCTTTCTATGTACTGATATACATACATGCATATATAAACGAATAGTTTGTGCTGTCGGAATCACTTGGTGAGATGGGTACAAAATGGTATATACAATTTTGTCAAGATCAGTTTTGATTTTTGCATTCGCACATGGTTCCAAATGCACTACCCTGGTTGCCCTGGCCGAAGGTGTTGCCCTTGTGGCCCAAGGCCCTTCCTCCTGTACCACCACCGACAAGGACCTGAAAGGCTCTGGGTCTGTCAGCGTCCGCTCATCACTTGACCAGATTGAAGAGTGGGTCTGAGAATGTTTCTTACCATAGAACCATAAGCAACATTAATTAACTACATTCAACTCTGTATGTATGTATGTACGTACGTACGTACGTACATAGGTATGTAATGTAATGTAATGCAATGCAATGCGGTGCAGTGCAGTGCAGTGCAATGCAGTGCAGTGCAATGCAATGCATGTATGTATGTATGTATATATATATATGTGATAGATACTAACGGCAAATGTTGTTCATCTATCTATATAGTATAATTAGCCATCGAAATTTGTATTGTATATATATATATATGTATAGACATTTTGTACACATACCAATTCTGTATGTTGGGATTCGGAGCCAAAAGGTTTGGAGGTGCCCAGTCTTCGGACGACTTTGGATGACATTGTGTTTTGAACCAAAAAAACAACCTTGCTGCAGGGTTCTTCTGTCCAAAAAAAAGAACCCATGAGGAAATTTTATCTCCCTCTTTTTTATGACACCACGTATTTGTCATGTGTTGCCCTTTTTCAGAAAGGTTCAGTAGCCCTTTCTTTCACCCCAGCTGCACCGACTGCAGTGTATCTTTATCGGTCCCACGGAACCATCCGCAGTAGGAGACTGTCCGTGAAGAGGAACTGAAATTCGATGACTGCCTGCGGGTGGCTGGGAAGCTGCGGCATATGGCAATGGCTCAACATGACTGAACACCCAAAATGGACCAAGATGTGGGTCAGAATTGGGAATATCTGAAATATGTTGGTGAATATCTGGGAAGAATAGATTGCTGAAGATTTAAATTTATGTAAATCCCAGATTTCGGTTTCACCATGGAAGCTATGCCATTTTGGAACCCGCCACGTGGAGACTTTTTAGATCCCCGCGGCATGGGCTGCTTGGTGCTGTGACACTACTGTAGGTGCCTGGGTACTGAGATGAACCCGGAAACTAATGTATTACTGTATTACACCCATGTCTCTCTCTATGTACTGATATACATACATGCATATATAAACGAATAGTTTGTGCTGTTGGAATCATTTGGTGAGATGGGTACAAAATGATATATACAGTTTTGTCAAGATCAGTTTTGATTTTTGCATTCGCACATGGTTCCAAATGCACTACCCTGGTTGCCCTGGCCGAAGGTGTTGCCCTTGTGGCCCAAGTCCCTTCCTCCTGTACCACCACCGACAAGGACCTGAAAGGCTCTGGGTCTGTCAGCATCCGCTCATCACTTGACCAGATTGAAGAGTGGGTCTGAGAATGTTTCTTACTATAGAACCACAAGCAACATTAATTAACTACATTCAACTCTGTATGTATGTATGTATGTACGTACGTACGTACGTACATAGGTATGTAATGTAATGTAATGCAATGCAATGCAGTGCAGTGCAGTGCAATGCAGTGCAGTGCAATGCAATGCATGTATGTATGTATATATATATATATGTGATAGATACTAACCGCAAATGTTGTTCATCTATCTATATAGTATAATTAGCCATCGAAATTTGTATTGTGTATATATATATATATATATATGTATAGACATTTTGTACACATACCAATTCGGGATTCGGAGCCAAAAGGTTTGGAGGTGCCCAGTCTTCGGACGACTTTGGATGACATTGTGTTTTGAACCAAAAAAACAACCTTGCTGCAGGGTTCTTTTGTCCAAAAAGAATGCTGGTATGTTGTCAGGGGATGTGAAACATGTGAAACCAAGTGATGTGGATCTTCTTTTCTTGAAGTACGGGACCGTTGCATGGATCTAGATGCGGGTTTGGTGCACGCATGATTTGCAAGATTCTGCAAGCTTAGTATGATGTTTGTATAATGTGCTCTTTTTTTGGCAAAATTGTGTCAGAAACCATGTCAAAAAAGTCGCAGCGTATTCAAAGCTATGGGCTATGCACCTGCCCTGATAAGACTGAGAGTGGTACTCATATTGGCTCTCACGTTTCTTCTCCAATATAGTCTAAGTTGCCTGACACTCTACTGCAACCCCCGGCCCCTTTCTTCAGGCTGCGGATGAAGCGGCGGTCGAAATGAGGGACCAGACGCCAGCAGATCCACAAGAGCCACTGGAGGAAACTGTGGAGTCTTGTCTATGACAAGGGATGCAGGGTGGTTGACATAGGCTTGAAATAGTNCAGACGCCAGCAGATCCACAAGAGCCACTGGAGGAAACTGTGGAGTCTTGTCTATGACAAGGGATGCAGGGTGGTTGACATAGGCTTGAAATAGTTGATCATGCTGCAGAATGCTGGTATGTTGTCAGGGGATGTGAAACATGTGAAACCAAGTGATGTGGATCTTCTTTCCTTGAAGTACAGGACCGTTGCATGGATCTAGATGCGGGTTTGGTGCACGCATGATTTGCAAGATTCTGCAAGCTTCAGTATGATGTTTGTATAATGTGCTCTTTTTTTGGCAAAATTGTGTCAGAAACCATGTCAAAAAAGTCGCAGCGTATTCAAAGCTATGGGCTATGAACGTGCCCTGATGAGGGTGAGAGTTGTATTCGTATTGGTTCTCACGTTTCTTTCCCCCTCCCGGCTGTTGATGAAGCAGCGGTCGAACTGAAGGACCAGACCCCAGCAGATCCACAAGAGCCCGCGGAAGAGACTGCGAGTGCAGAGGCTGGCCTGTCAAAGCCCTGACACTCTCGTGAACCCAAGAGTAGCTGGTAAATGGATGGTCACCCAGCGAAAATATGGCATCATAGGTTGTGATCCATCCCCTTATTATATATCTACATTTATATTATATATCTCGATATATATATATATATATTTGCAGATCATAAGCTATATATTGTATATTATTTATTATATATCTACATTTTTATTGTATATCTCGATATATATATATATATATTTGCAGATCATAAGCTATATATGGTATATTATTTATTGTATATCTACATTTATATTATATATCTCGATACATATACATTTACAGATCATAAGCTATGTATTGTATATTATTTATTATATATCTATATTTATAATATATATCTTGATATATATATATATATATTATATTTACAGATCATAAGCTACTATATATTGTTTATTATTTATTATATATCTACATTTATACTATATATCTCGATATATATACATTTACAGATCATAAGCTATATATTGTATATTATTTATTGTATATCTACATTTATATTATATATCTTGATATATGTACATTTACAGATCATAAGCTATATATTGTATAGTATTTATTATATATCTACATATATCTTATATATCTCGATATATATTATACATTTGCAGATCATAAGCTATATATTGTCTATTATTTGTTATATATCTACATTTATATTATATATCTACATTTATATTATATATCTCGGTATATGTAATCATTTACAGATCATAAGCTACTATATATTTTATGTTATTTATTATATATCTACATTTATACTATATATCTCGATATATATACATTTACAGATCATAAACTATATATTGTATATTATTTATTTTAAATCTACATTTATATTATATATCTCGATATATACATTTCAAGATCATAAGCTATATATTGTATTTATAGCTAATAAGCTATATATTGTTTTTTTTAAATATATATATCTACATTTATATTATATATCTCTATATATATTTGCAGATCATAAGCTATATATTGTATATTATTTTTTATATATCTATATTTATATTATATATCTCGATACTATATATCTCGATATATATATATACATTTACAGATCATAAGCTATATATTGTATATTATTTGTTATATATCTACATTTATATGATATATCTCGATGTATATACATTTACAGATCATAAGCTATATATTGTATATTATTTATTATATATCTACATTTATATTATATATCTCGATATATATATACATTTACAGATTATAAGCTATATATTGTATATTACTTATTATATGGAGGTTTCCTAAAATGGAGGTACCCAAAAATGGATGATTTAAAAGAGAAAATCATGCTAAAATGGATGATTTATGGGTACCCCTATTTTAGGAAACCTCCATATATCTACATTTATATTATATATCTCGATATATATATATTTACAGATCATAAGCTATATATTGTATATTATTTATTATATATCTACATTTATATTATATATCTCGGTATATGTAATCATTTACAGATCATAAGCTACTATATATTGTATATTATTTATTATATATCTACATTTATATTATATATCTCGATATATATACATTTACAGATCATAAGCTATATATTGTATATTACTTATTATATATCTACATTTATATTATATATCTCGATATATATACATTTACAGTAATGTGCACACATCGTATTTGCATAGAACATATGCTATATCTATATCTATAACTATATGTACACGTGTTTACCATATCAGTGTTATATATATATATAGACCCCAAAGGTCCCTGCCACATATACTCTATCTCAAACAAGCGAAGATGTCAAATCCAACGAAAAAAACAATGTCTTCGTTTGTGTTCTGGAAGGGTTTTGGTATATTTTGATATTTTGCAAAGACATCTATGTTAGCAGGAAAATAAAGGTTTTTGCACAAATGACACAAGATCTATGTTAGTGGTTTTGTATGGGTTTTGCATTTTTGCACAAAAAAAACAAGATCTATGTTAGTGGTTTTATATGGGCTTTGACTGTGCAAGATCTATATTAGTGGTTTTGTGCATGTATTTTGAATTTCATTCCCAACATCTATGTTAAGGGTTTTCTGAGTGATTTTGGCATGCTGAGTGAAAGCGTCTTAATTCATGTTACCCTAGGACACACTAACATAGATGTGGAAAACCCATGTTGCATTTTGCAACAACATCTATGTTAGTAGCCTGGATATTCAGTCTAGCATCTATGTTAGGGTGTTTGTACGGATAGAATCTATTCCATTCTCTTGTATTGTATTCCATACTTTAGAATTTTTTGAAACCATACACATTATATATTATATATGATATTAAATGATGTTATATTACTTTATATTAATGATTTCCCTCTTTGAGCATTGCCAGGAAGGGGCGATCAAAATCCATCAGATTGAGAGGGTGAAAGGATGAAGACTCTTGCAGTAGATCCTTTTCAATCCTTTTCATATGAATAGTTTCGGAANCAGATTGAGAGGGTGAAAGGATGAAGACTCTTGCAGTAGATCCTTTTCAATCCTTTTCATATGAATAGTTTCGGAATGTTTCGGATATGTTTGGATGAAATCTTCTGAAGGGCCTATTGTGCAGGTTTATTGATGCATCGTGTGCTTGTGGTGTGCTCCCTGCAGGTGAAGACTGCAGATGGACCTCCACAAGCTTCAGAGGCTTCGACTGTCTCGCCAGTGGCGAGGGAGGAAGAACGACGCGCGGTGGCATTGTGACGCAACATGACACAATGCTTGGAATGAAGCAACCACAAAACAGCACATGAGATACATGCAGATACATGCAGACAGGTGCGCAAAATAGAAGATAGTAATTAGATGAATAGTGATTTGGTGACTTTAATCTGATTGCGCAGTGGCCCTCAGGAATGGATCCACAGAATCTGGTGAACGATTCCCCGCAGGCACAGCGCTGAGGATTTGGAATCTGTGGGGTTGAAGGTGGACCCATTGGACCCATTGCACCACGATTGGTTTCGCAACCTTTTGCCCAGGCAACGGCATGGCCAAGTTTGGAGATGCACTGTTTAAGGACTTGGCATTTTGGCAGTTTCCGATTAACCAATTGCTGGGGCAAGACTCAAATCAGGACCTGTTTGTTGTGACAGTCTGTGACAATATGTGACAGTATGTGTCTAAAGGTCAAGAACTGCTGAATGATCTGAATGACGCTAAAATTTCGGCTTGTACTCATTAAATCCTGTCAGATGTTGCAGAAGACGAAGAGATCTGGAGTTTCTGTGTCCTCAAAGAGATTTGCCACGCCATGCCAAACACTTGAGAGACACCAACAGATGCCAGTAGCCCCAATAGCATGTTGTGCAGATGTTCCTTNTCTGTGTCCTCAAAGAGATTTGCCACGCCATGCCAAACACTTGAGAGACACCAACAGATGCCAGTAGCCCCAATAGCATGTTGTGCAGATGTTCCTTTTTCGCAGGAATTGCTTGATGTGGCCAAGGAGGATATCAGGAGACGGGAGGTGCTGGCGCGGGCGCGCAGTGTGCACCAAGTAACTTATTAAGCGTACTTTCCCGCACTGTGTCTCCCTTCTTGTTTCTGTTCTTTGTTTCCTTGTGAACAACAAAACCCACAAGTAAAGGTCTGCATAGGATTGAACACAGCTAAGTATGGCTACACATATGCAAAATGATCAGCAACCGCACAACTGTCACCATCAGAATCTGGGTGGCCCCAAGTGACAACCGGGTCACCTCCCCAGCAAAACAGCGTAAAAGCTCGCTCTGTTGCTGCTAGCTTTGGCACAGCTGTCCACGTGACACATGTTAGCCATGAAAAATAGGCCTATCCCATCCCATTGTAGTTTAACCGTTTTACCATCCTGGAATGGGGATTCAACTTGATTAAAACTATACAAGAATCATATCGGATGATGGGATTTGGGTAGAGAAACCAACATGGCCAGCTTGGAAAATTATGAACGACTGTCATTTTTGGGGGGGGGGTACCCCATTGCCATTTTTTCCAAATAAAATGGGCCCCTGCACTACTCTTTATCATGTTCAGCCTATAGCCAAAGCCATTCTCAAAGAACTATTGGGTCAAAATTGGGGCACCTATACACAACAAAGGAGTCTTCAAAGTTGAAAGTACGCGTACATGAACCAACTATTGTGTTTGAAAACACCCCCAATCCACCATTTTTGGAGAAATCCAAATCCATCAGTTATTGGTGAAATCCCTACTGTATGTTTGGTGCCAAAAACCTCCTTAGAAGTTTCACCAGTCTTAGCAGAGGGACTCTTTCTCACAGCATGGACCAAAGGTTGTGGAACAACATTATGATTTGCCTGGCTCTCAGATGGCTTGCCAACATTATCAACTTTGACAATCTTTGATACAGCAAGCTTGTCATTTCCCATACTAGTAGTGCCAGTGGTGGTTTTATTTCCTGGATACCCTGACAGTGAATGATCCATGTGGGGCGCTGGATTCTGAGCCACCAACCCAAGTCAAAAATTGGATGAAGTGATAGCTCCTCTCTGCCCAGGATGCTTGTGTGTCCTATTGAGGACTGAATGTCGGTTCTCTGCATTTCTTTATCCATCTCCGGATCTTTGAGACAAGAATCCTTTCAAAAGATGAATTGTCCCATACAAAATGCTGATTTCCAAATCTAAGCAGCCAGGATTATAGTTATTAAACAATTGATTTCAAATCAACAAAACAATAGAACTAGGTAAGCGCACACGGGTGTAAACAATAATGATCCGCGTAAATTAGTAAACTCGAAAAAGACTGAAAATAAGCCAAAAAATATGGGGGTATTGGGATATCACACCTTTTGGCAATCTAACATAGCCAAAATGGCAATGTTGAAGAGCTACATCCCCTACACACGGCCTTTTTTTTCATGGCTATGTTGAATTATCAATGGATAACTTGATTGGACCAACAGGGGAGTACCCATTTTGGAAACATACCCCATCTACCGACTATCAGAAACGCCACGTCCTTCTAAATTCACGTGTTCTTCCGCCTCAGACAATGCTTTCGTTCACATCAAAATGCGTAAAAATATGTTGTCTTCTTGGCATCATTTACCACGGGACGTCGAAATTTCTAGCAGCGCCTCGGGATCAGCCTGGAGGACACATGGCATAAGTGGGAACCGGTCTGTGTGGATGACAAGGCGGCTGCAATCGCTTGGTCTTGGGACGTTTTCTGGAGCCCCAAATCATACAAAAATGGGGATACCCATGGATACCCATAGAATGGCAATTTCAGAGGGAAAATGATGATGAACCATTATTAAACACTGGAGTTTGGGGTACCTAATTTTCGGACAAACCCAAATTGCTTCCAATTTCGGATCTTCATCTTCCCATTCACATGGAAAACAGTTGACAAGCCGATAGGTTTTGACCTATCCCCATGTGGACTCATGAGTGCTTGAACACCGACACCGGGAAAAAGGAGCAGTTGAGTCATGGAACGGAACTTCACCATGTTTTCTCTGATCTCCTTGTTGCGGATGTTGGTAACGGATAGGATGCGAAAAGCGGGTGGTCAATTTAATAGATACTGAATATATAGACAATGATACTGTAATCAATGATACACATAATACACATATTATTTATGTGTATTTATGTATGTAGAGATATTAGATATGTGCATTCTTTGTAAATTCTCCATGGGAAATCCTTGGGAGCCAGTTGTGCTTGTGTCCGTGCTCGGGTTCGTTAGTGATTCTCAGACGCTTGGCGGAGCTGGGGGTTTCGACCTCAGAGACCATTGAAGGATGATGATTTTCCAAGTGAATGGGGATTTCATGGTGATTTAGTGGGATTTCACGAGAATTTAATGGGATTCCAATATTGTCCTTTGAGGAAAAATAGATGGGCTGGTTTGGCACACTACCTGTTGGATGAATTCACCAACCAGCGGGCAAAAAACCATCTATGCCTGCTGCGCCCTTTGTTGTGAATCATGAACATTATGAAAATGGCAGTGCGACAGTTGCCTTGGACCCAAGGTGCTTGAAGTCGTGAGCGAGATTTTATCAACCTTTGGGGAACATGTCCAAAAGTTCTGAAAACCGAGTAGCATACTATGCCAGTTTCATGCCGTTTCACGGCTGGTGCCGTTGCATCCAGCTGCTAGATACTTACATCTTCTTTGAATGGTGTGTCCGCCTTGTCTCCCTTGTCTCCCAGCTTGTCTCCCAGCTTGTCTCCCAGCTTGTCTCCCAGCTCGTCTCCCAGCTTGTCTCCCAGCTTGTCCCCCAGCTTGTCTTGTTTGGGGTCAACGCGGGTATTTTTTTTGCGCCTAGGTACATTCTCATGAACGCGTGACGTTTACAACAATGTATCCGAGGTTTTCTTTGTCAACGAGGAAGTGGTTGGCAACGGGTATCGTCAGAAGGTGGTCCGCCGAGGACTCACACTCATGCACCGGCCCCATGTTCCTGCCTTCAGCCCACATCATATTTTGTCGGAATGGCACCAAAGAAAATAGCATTCCAGTCTTCCAGTATTCCAAAGGCACATTCTCATCCTCTACGTCGGAATTGTTCTTCGTTTGTTAATTTGAGTTTGAGGTTGATGGTGTCATTGTGAGTTTGACCATCATATTGTTTATAAAATTGCCATCAAAATCCCCATTTTGTCTCTGGTAAACTCGGGCGGGAGCGGCTCCAATGCGGGTCCGGGTATGGAGGCGGTGCCAGCTCTTTTTGGGCCATGTAGTTAGTCAACTGCTTGGTAACTAGGTTAGAACGAGTTATAACTTATATAACATGTTATAACCTATTACATGCTCAGTATTGCTCAGTCATAAGATGTTATAAGGGGAGATAGCCCAGTTATTAAGCAGTTCACTAATCGCATGGCCCATCGAAGTACAGATAAATAGAACAGCAGGAGATCCATTCAATCGTGCACCCAACGGAATCATCACTATCAAGTAGCCGAACCAATTCTATATGTTCTATATGCTAAATTGCGAACAATTCTGGTTTTCCCCAAGCAACCCCTTTGCAAAATTTTACCTTTACTGGTCACCTTTTTATTTCTTTTCATTAAATCCATGTGGAAGAAAACCCAATCCTTCACATCTCTTCTCTCTAGAATTGTGACCAACCAAAGTACCGCCGCAAGCATTGGGACCAAAATTTGGACCTGTCATTCCGAATTCCGATTTTGAGATTGGGACACCCTTCTCAGTTTTTTCTTAAATGTTGGCATGCTGGGGCACCTTTATCACACATTGAAAAAATCCTGAGATAGCCATTGGCCATAGTTACAGGAAACATATTGCAATGCTGCCAATGTATCATATCCGAGTCAGTGTTTCTACGGTTGATTTCTGCGAAAAAAATTGACATGCAAATTGGACGAGAAGGAAATGATGGAAACCCATAAGTATGATCATGCGACTTAAGATGCTCCTTTCTTGCAGTGCGTGAGAGTTCACACATGTGTATATATGTATATACTATACACCTAGAAACCAAAGACTCTATTTTGGATTGTGAAGCTTTCATTCTATGGGTAAAATTATGTGAAAATCCTGTCATCTGGGTTTTAGGTATGCATAGATAGATATAACCCGGATCAGATCGTTCGCCAAGCGTCCATAGTTGTTGCAGTGGCAGTTGCTGCAATCATTTCCTGAGCGAAGCCAAGGGTGGATGCAAAAAAAAACATATACCCTAAAATTGGATGGTTAATGCAAACATATAAACATAATCTGCAGTTTGCTGGGGAATAATGTTTGAGCCACTCCCATAGATTTCCTGAGAAACACATCCCAAATAGGGAATACTACCAGTCCCGCATAACATAGACCCTGCCAAATGATGGTTTGGAAGACTTTTCTCTTCAAATCAGGATTGATATTCAGGGTCTAAGGTAGTTGGGAGGGATGGCAACAACATAAGAGCAATAATCGTGAGATTGTCTTGAATGTAGCGGGATATGTAACCCATCTTGAAATAACGTATATGATATCTCGGTTTGTTCAAATATGGAGGAAACCCCGCTTGATAGCCATCAAATCATCAGGAAAAGGAGGCATCAGAGAATCACCTTTGAACTTTGAACCTCGTGACATCTCATCAAATTCCAATATATATACATATGTTGCAATTGTAGATTGTAACTCACTTGTTTCGTGAGCTAGATGTCTAGAGAATTCTATGTAGAGATATGGGTTGTTCCCAACAATTGTTTAGGGATGATAGTCTAGTCAGTGATATGCACATCCAAGTGAGTCACAAGTCTGTCACGCGCGAAAGTCATGACGACATTGCGGGATTTGGGATTGTAATCACTCATTCAGGAAGTTATGTAGGGATTCCTCCCTATGACAATGGATACATGGGTTTGTCTGAAAATGGGATCCTTCCCGACAATTGGAATTAAACATCCAGTTTCACACCAGATTTTCCAGCAGAGGTACCAACAGTTTGACCTTTCAGCTTCTCACTGCGGGGCACATAGGATGGTTTCAGTGGCAAAGTGAAGGGGCAATATAGGGTCAACCTAGGTCAAATGAGAGTCAACTGGCATCCCAGACGTGGCAAAATGGCACAGGACGAGGAGCACCATGGTCAGGACACAGAACACCTCCCGATCGAGGATTGCTAGAAATTTGGACGTCCCGCGGTAAATGATGCCAAAAAAACAATAGGCTTACCTAATTCTATTGTTTTGTTGATGTGAAACCAATTGATTAGTAACTATAATCCTGGCTGCTTAGATTTTGAAATCAGCATTTTGCATGGGACAATTCATCCGTCTCAAAGATCCGGAGATGGGTAAAGAAATGTAGAGAACCGACATTCAGCGCCACGGGAGCCTGGAGGACGCATGGCATGCGTGGGACGGACCTCCCGGCCCGGTGCTCGGCAACGCCGCCAGCAATGGCTATGGCGCAATCAATCATTAAGGGGAGGCCATTACCATATGGGGGTTTCCTAAAATAGGGGTACCACCAAATCATCCATCTAAATAGGATGTTCCATGATAAACCATCCATTTTGGGGTACCCCCTTTTTAGGAACGCAGTGCTAGTGATAACCCGCGCGATTCAGCGGCGGTTGGTGCCTTCGCTGTCTCGATGATGCCCCCAAGAATCAGGGACTTACCAATCATGGTTTCTATCTGCCGTATCCTTGTACAAAATGAATCAACCTGCACTTGTATCTGAAGTTGTGTTTCCGCTGACTCCCGAGTATCATTGCTTATGCTTACATATATATATATATATATATACATACACATATTTCATGCATTTCCGTTTCATGGCACGCCTTTTGATTTGTGATTAAACCTCTAAACCGAAAAGTTTGCACCCGGGAAGTGGTGGCGCTGTCCATGTTTGCTTGCTTGAGACCGTGTGTATTTATGTTATCTGTTTGCTGTTCCCACTTCATCCCATTTTCTGGGTGTAGGTGTAAGTCCCATAGTATGTATATACGCATATACACATGCATAGAATTATATGTATATTAATGTGTATAGTCAAACATGGCTGGCGGATCGTGGGAGAATCCACCATTTGGTTCAATGATTTTCCCAGCTATAAATCAAACGAGCCAGTTCGGAGATTTCGACGTTTGATGACACCGGGAGGAAATCTCATTACGCCCAGGTTTGCCCCGATGATGGAACCCTGATTGATGGGTTGATTGACTGGGACTTACTAACTACATCTAATTACTAGCTAATTGAGTGGGAATTATGATGCCCCATAGTACGGAAATCCACAATGACATGTAGACCATTTGAGGACTCTCCGAGGGTCGATGTTTTTTTTCCCCTTCAGCTTGCAGGTCAGATCGGAGGGGTATAGCAAATTTAAACAGCTTTCGCACGGCGGATTTGGACATGATCCTGAATGTCGCATCAAGTGCGCCGAACAAGGAGCACTGGCGACCCATCATGTCATAGCTCTCATCAACCGCTTGATTGATGACATAAAGTGATGCAGGATGTATTGGACAACTTATCAAGACACTTGGTTTTTTGCCTGATGTGGTGCACCATGTGCACACATCGTCATGTTACAAAATGTTACAGGTGTAGGATGTAAAGAATGGTAAAGCTCCATGCCGTGCAACAAAAATCAAGCGAATGATGCCGCAGTCTGCGGCCGAAAATTGTACATAGTTCCTGAGGCGCACGCAGCTCTGCTGTCCCATCTGTTGGACAGGCGTCTCCGTTTGCTCAAAGGCGGACGTACAGAGATCGATTGAAACCTTGCTTTTTTTTGGAGGTAGCGAATCCAGCGCAAAGCAAAACGTTGAAATCGAGTAGATTCTGGCCGGATCTTTCTTCTTGGTGGTTTCAGTTTTTGTTTGGTCCACTATTGTTTCAACAGTATTTGGTAATGTCAATTTATATTCCAATTCTTTGTGGCAGTTGGAACCGCTAACCCGGTTAGAGTCTGGTCGTTGGTCGTGCGATTTTCGATACCTCCTCTATTTCCAAAAAAAAATAGATTAATATTTTGAAAAATCTTATTTTTATATCATTATTTTGAATTAAAAAAAAATATTTTGAATTAATTGGAAAAAATATAAATTTTATATTAGATAATTCTCTTCTAATTATTATAATTATAAATATAATATAAATATTGATATTCTTTTTGGCAAAACGTTATGGTAGAATAGAGAAAGAGAGGATAACCTTGATGAAGCTAGAACTTTTTAATTTTTGGATTTTATTAAATTTTTACTTATTAATTTATTATTTAAAAATGTTTAATTAATAAGAATAAAAAATTTGAAAAAAAAATGTATTTTAAATTATTATTTATTTATAATAATAATAAAATATTTAAAATAATTATCTTAAAATAATATTTTATACTAAATTATAAAATATATTTAAAAATAATTTTAAGAATTTTATATTATAATTTATAATTAATAAATTTTTATTTATAATCGGGTATTTTATGAATTATAAATATTTTTAGATCTATATAAAATGGATAATCTTCATAAAATGATATTTTAGTATTATAATATATATATTGATTTATTATGGAATATTTAAAGATATTAAAAAATATATGATAATGAATTTTTTGTATTATATAAATATAAGATAAATTAAAAAAAAATATAATTTATATTTAAATTAAATAATTTAATCTTAAAAATCTTACTTTAGAATAAATATATATTAATACCATTAATAAAATAGATTAGGTAAGAAAACCGCTTTAATCGGATCCGGAGCATTATAATCTTAAATAAAAAAATTAAGGGTATTATTTATAAAATATTTGATTATTTAAAATTACCGAAAATATGACTTCTAGAAGCCTTTTTGATTTTAATTAGTATATTATTTCTATAATCCAAATATTAAAATATATTCATTATTTATATATAATTGTTATTTTTCTTAAACTATCGTACAGAAAAATAAAATATTTAATAACAAAAATTATTTATATTCTTTTTAATATGATTAGAAAGGATTTTGAATAATTTTTTTTTAAACCCAAATATTTATTCTAGAAATAATTAATTATACAGGAATTAAATCCCTAATATTTCATAAGATTATTATCATTCTTTAAAAAGCAATATTTTTTCTTTATATTTTAATTTTTATTTTTCCCGAATACATAGCAAGAATTCCCGTTTCATTCTGTGTTCGCGTTCTGGGGGTTAAGGGTGTATTCGCTCGCCGTTGCATCCGTGTTCACAGCCGTCTGGAACCGTCCACCGCCATTCGCAAGTGTCCGCGGTAGGGCTATGGCCGTATCTATAGAGGAAGCTGCAAAGGTGGTCTTTTATTTTAGACGTATTGAAACGGCATTTCGCGAACATATTTCATGATGTGTCGAAAATCGTTTAGTGTTGCAGGGACAATATTTTTACGTGATTAGCAAAGATTTTAAGGTATATTTTTCGTGGCAAGTATAATATTTTGGAGGCACCCATGGTTATTTTTCGTAGTAGGCACAACACTTTGGACATTTCGTATTGCGTAATTTTTTGCGAATCGCATTGTCATGGCTGCGTCCAGGAATACAGACGTATAAATCTGATATTTTTTCCCATAAGATGGCGAAATGCCGCTATTTACGGGGGAAGCTGCAAAAGTGATGATGATTTAGCGTATCGAAACGCCGTTGTCTATTGGGGAAGCTGCAAAGGTTTCAAAAATCATGATATTTTGGGTTGTCAAAACGGCATTATTTATAGGGGAAGCTGCAATAAATAATAGTGTTTTGGAATATCGAAATATCGTTGTGTATGAGGGAAGCTGCAAATATGATGATATTTTGGACTATCGAAATGTCGTTACTTATGGGAGAAGCTGCAAAAGTAATGGTATTTTGGACTGTCGAAATGTCGTTGTTTATGGAGGAAGCTGCAAAAGTGATCGTATTTTGGACTATCGAAATCTCGTTATCTATGGGGGAAATTGCAAAAATAATAGTATTTTGGAATTGCCGAGATTTCGATGTTTATGGGTGAAAGCTGCAAAAGTCATGATGTTTTGGATTGTCGAAATGTCGTTGTCTATAGGGGAAGCTGTAAAAAATAATGATCTTTTGGAGTATCGAAACGTCGTTGCGTATGGGGGAAGTTGCAAAAATAGTAATATTTTGATATATTTTAAATTGTCGAAATATTGTTGTTTAGGGGGGAAATTACAAAAATAATAATATTTTACATTTACGTTTATGGGGGAAACTACAAAAGTGATGGTATTTTGGAACTATCGAAATAATGTTGTTTACAAGGGAATCTATATAAGGGAATCTGTATAGGGGAAATTATATAGGGGAAGTTACAAAAAAGGGATGAAATTTTGGATTATCGAAATATCGTTATTTATAAAAAAAATACAAAAATAGAGATTTTAAATATATCAAAAGGTTATTTATTATTGGGGAAATTACAAAATTAATAATATGTTATTTTGTAGGGTAAATATAATATATTATAATATTTCAAATCGAGAGCATTTTTTATAGATATTTCTCGATAACTTATCAAAAATACCTTTTCCGAATATCCTCCCAAGAGTAGTATACCAAAAATATTTGCCAAGAATATTGCCCAAAAATATTTTTCCAAAAATATTTTCCCAAACATATTTCCCAAAAATATCTTTCAAACATATTTCCCAAGAATTTCCAAAAATATATTCTTAAGATTTTTTTTCATATGGTGCTGGTACGACCCTGTTAGGTGTGATCCCTCTCCTCTTACGGGCTTCTGCGTACAGAAATCAAAACCATTCATTGTCAAACCTGTGGATTGCTCACTCCATCTGAGTATACGAAACACTGTAAATATCGACAAAATCAGGGTGTGACCCCTGTCCTCTTAACCACTCTTAATTGCTCTTGGCTACCTTAAAGAGTGGCTGGGGGCAAACAAGAGTTAGTTAATAGCAGTTTGCCCTCGTAACAGCTCTTAGTTGCTCTTGGCCAGTCATTAAAGTAGCCAAAAGCAATTAAGAGTGGTTAAGAAGAGAGGGATCACACCCTAATTTTACCGGTATTTACAGTGTTTCGTGCACTCGCATGGAAACAATAAGAAATCCACAGGCTTAAGAATTAATGGTTTTGGTTTCTATGCACAAAAGCCCACAAAAAAAGCGGGCTCACAACAACCCACAAGAGGAGCAGGGTCACAACAGCTCTCTATAATTTTTCCAAAAATATATCCAAAAAATATCTTCCCAAAAATATTTCCCAAATATATTTTCCAGGAATATTTTCCAAAAATTTCATACCAAAAATATTTCCCAAAAATATCATCCCAAAAATAATATATTAAAATAATTTTTCCAAAAATATTATATCAAATATATTTCCCAAAATTATTTTTTAAAATTATTTTTCCAAAAATAGTTCCTCAAAAAATTTTTCCCAAAAATAATATATCAAGAATATCATACCAAAACTATTTCCCAAATATATCATATCAAAATATTTTCCAAAAATATTATGTCAAAAATATCTCCAATTATATTCAAAATATCAAACAATATCATATAAAAATTCGAATTTATCAATTATATTTTTAAATATCTCTTAAATATTGCTAAATTAATTAAATAAATATAATATTAAAATTAGAAAAAAAAACTATAAATAAATACAAATATATAAAAAATATCAAATAAAATACCAACTAAATATAAAATATATAAAAAAAATCTATAAATAAAAAATTAATATAAAAAAAAATACATAAAAAAAAATAAAACAACATAACAAAAACCAAGTTCAGAATTTCAATTTTACTTTATTCAATCCATCAATACATTCATTCTGCCTTCCATATGTCCCAATAACTTGTTGTTCCTGTGAGTTTCCTGTTTTTTGAAGCTTCCGTCTTCGCGCCATACGGTACTATTAGTATTTTCCTGCAAAAAAAAAACAATGCATATTGTTAGTAATTTGTGTTTTGTTACATTGGTTTGCAAATTACGCAAGTCTACCCAATTAGTATATTAATTTCGTTGATTTATATTCAACGATTTGAAATCTTTTTGACACTCTTTGACCTGCGAGGAAACAAACTGCAACCATCAGGGAATGCCCCCTGCGAAGAGATTCAGATCAGAACATACAAGAACCATCACAAACTGGTAGTTTGCAGAGGCAATCATTTTGAAAGCTTGGCCAAGTATCCGACCATCTGTTGCCAAAGGAAGAAGATCACAGCAATGATAACCTGCGCGGCGTCACTTGGGAACCAAAAATGCAGATGGAAGTGATGGGTCCATTGTGAAGAGCGACATAGATTTCCAGCCCCCTGTGCATCTTTGAAGCGCCTTTGTCTTCTTTCCCATATTTCCCGAAGTAACAGCTTAAAAACAGAAGAAAACCGCATGGAAAGAGACACATCACCCAGTCCCATCCAGTTCCATCCATAGCTTCATTTTTCCGAAGCCAATGCCGGCGACGGGAGCGTTTGCCACTGGCCGCACCAGCCAGGACGTGCTTGGGGCAAATGGGGCAATACCTACAGATGTGACCGTGGAAAATCTCACGATCCGGTGTTGAATTAGGGCCAAGACTCAACGAACCCAAGTGAGTAGCTTTGACCAAGAACTGCGGTTCACCAGCATTGTCAACTTTGACCCACCATTTGAAACCTGTGAAGCTTTCCCAATCTAAATATTTTATAAACATCCAGAACCTGGTTTGGCTACAATCTTTATGCCGTGAATATTCAATGCTTAGGTCCGTGGGGCCGTAGCGAAGGCAACTTTAATTAGCAATGTCGCCAAGAAAAAAACGCAATGCTTCAGCTCAGCATTTATGCTGCACCTCTCATGACCGAGCACGTCCATGACAAGAACTCCAAGCATGGGCGGTGGAACATCGTCCCAGGACATTTTGAAACAAATGATCAATGAGGGCTTGAATGGTTCCATTCAACGTTTCTCACAAGGTTGCAAGTTGACCTCAAAAACCTTAGCTACGAATTGAATTGTGAAGCATCATGTGCTTCCGGTACAACCAGAACAGGAGGAGGTAAGGGTATACCGTGTGATAGGACTCTGTTGAAATTTCTCGTGTTAAAACGCCTCATGAGCCCTGGATCGAAACTGACACTTCTCCAAAACAAACCTGAAAGTGGTTAATCCCAACGTCTACAGGCCATGTCTATCGCGGGCGGCTTTACTTTCTATTGAAGCATGGCCCAAATATTGGGGACCTCAATTAAGAGGTGTTCAAAATTTCCAAGCCAAAACATCAATGAACCCTGTCCGTGAACAAAAATCTCTATATTATGAGTTTGTCCTCTGGTACCCAAATCATCCCGGTCCCACATCTTCAGTTTTGCCGGTAGCATCTGGAAGGTGGTTCCAAGGATGTCTATTTCCAACATTTTCAATCGTTTCTAGAATGAAACTCTTCAATCACCAGTATGGAGATGAGTCAGTACCTATTATACCTCTTTCAGATCTTTCAGGGGGATGAAGGTCACCATTTTCAACCGCATTCACAGCTACATCTTGTGATGGATGTGGATCTTTGCATCCAGACCCATTGCCACGGCACCTTCTCCTCTCCTTAAGCAGCAGGCGCAGCAAAGACCTCCAAACGGGCCTGGGTCTGAAACTTGAGCAGAATTCCCTTTGCAAGGAGACTTCCCCCAAAAAACACAACAAAATTTTCAGAACCATCCGAAGGTGAATTTCCACAAGCCATGCAGAGCGGATTTTGCCATGAGCGAAGGCAACTTTTTCTGAAAGTGGACATGTATTTCTATTGTCCTTGACTCTGCTGCAAAATTTACGCACTTGGCTTTCGCGCCACCAGCGAAGTCACATCCATGGCTGCCGATGGCGCCATTCTCTCAAGAGCCTGGACATGGCCAAGTGATGAAGGCTATGGCGAACTGGATCAAAACCCACCTTTCTGTTCACCCCAAAACAGCTGGCAATCCAATGGTTCTTCGCAGGTATTGAGTTATTCCCATATGAGGTCATTTCTACCAATAGTCTGGATGTCCAAGCAGTCAAAACCCAACACCGCAATCCAGACCTCTTTGCTCTCTCTTACCAAGCTTGTCGCCTGCGCAACGGCGAGAAGTGGAAGGACTTGTGAACGGTCCCCTAAGTTGGAAACATGTCAATCAAGTTGAATGATTCATACCGCCAAAAAAAGGTGATGGTTCAGAATAGGAGTCCAAGCAGCCACGCAGTCTCGTAAAATTACTTTGCATCTGCTCAAGCTGACTGCAACAAAAACAGCATATTCTCAGTAGATTCGCAACATGGTGGATTTACCAATGGAAAAGACATTCTTCAGCAAGTCAAAGTCAAAGTCATTTCTTGGGACGTCGATGCTACAACCGCAATACAAGTCCCCGAATTTGCTGGGCACCACTCTACAAGCTCTCCTGCTCGTTCCGCTGTTGCAGAGTTTCGATCTCCTAGGCCACACAATCCCTGTTAACATGAACTTCCCAACACATGTAATCAAAATTTCTGTCAGTGTATCATTTTCTATCAGAATTTCCTATCACTTTTCTAGTCATACGGATCCCGGTTTGATCACAACCTGTCAATGCAGATTCCTGAACCGCATCACTATTTGTGTGCCATATGCATTTCCAACTGTCCAAGTTTCTGCACCAATCATTTCCTAGTAGCCACCTGGAAGGTGGAAGGTTTACCTCCGATTCCTGTGGTACGGTCATATACATCCATATACATGCATATACATCCATGCACAGAATAATCACATCAAATCAGACACCAGAGAAAAAAGATGATTCTCAAGAGGATTCTGTTTATCCCCCATTCTTTATGGTTAACTCCTGATTGTTAACTCCCCATGTCTTGTTGGTTAGAACCTCCTTTTGTGGCAGTGATCGTGCTAGTGATCTCCTGCCAAAATCCTTCATCTTCCAAAGCGCTCAAATCTTGTCGCAGCTTCCGGTTCTCGCGCGCCACCTGAAGGTCAGCTGTACCCAAAATATGGCCATTTTCATGCGGCAATGTCAACTATCAAATTTTGAGGTACACTACTTGTAGACGAACCCGGACCAGTCAATTGAGATTCTCATTCCAAAACCCATGGAAGATACAACTGGGTGTCATGACTCGAACTTGGGGACGCCGTAACATGCTTGTCTTGGAACATGCTTGGATGCCAGTGGTTGAGCACGCGAAAATATAAGGTTCTCTCTGAGTTTCGTTTCTCCTCAGCACTGATATTGTTGAACGCAAGACAGCATCCCTGTCACTGTGCTGAATGAAAATGATACACTTAAAAAACAGCTTGTGCAGAGTTGCCCGATTCTGAAAGGGCCATCCCCCCAGGCACCTCGAGATATCTCTGTTCGGTGCGCTCCGCCTGTGGCAGGGCCATCTTTTTTTCTTCAATGGACATGGCTTTTGTAGTTTGGCTTCTGGGTAAATTAAGATATTTCCCAAATCAATCATCTGATAATCTTTGGGTATAAACAAAAAACATTGAAATAATTGATCAATTATTGTAATCAACATCCACACACAATTGTTCCCAATATTACTCCTGAGTAATCAAACACGGCACTTGAAAATCACCCATTGATGGATTATTTTCGTAGCTAGAAACCTTGATTTCCAGATGATTTTCCATTAAAGAAATCCAGCATATCACGACCTCTCCGTTTTTCATAGGATTTCCCATTACCAGGTTTGATTACCAGAGGGTCCATGTGGGCCTCGTGCAGCGCTCGCTGCGCTTCATCTAAGGCGGCTGCATCCTCTCCTGGCAGTGAGCACATGTGCATTCGTGGGAAAACCTCAACTCCCTGTGTATCCGTGGTTGAGAAAAGACCAAATATATGTGTACATGTGTAAATGTATGTTACATACTGTGAAAGACCCCGGCAAGGGTTCTTCCCCACTGGCAGCGGCTGCAATCCCCAATCGCAGATAAAGGTGCAATCCCCAAATTGCAATAAGATGGATAGTNGTTCTTCCCCACTGGCAGCGGCTGCAATCCCCAATCGCAGATAAAGGTGCAATCCCCAAATTGCAATAAGATGGATAGTTGGTCCCACCAACAGAATGTAGTAATGGATCCCTGTCCACAACACGCAATCGGCGTTTTCCCCAAAGCTATGGCTCTCACGGCAACGATCCAATGTCCGACACTGGATGACCTCTACCCTCCCGCCACNCGGCGTTTTCCCCAAAGCTATGGCTCTCACGGCAACGATCCAATGTCCGACACTGGATGACCTCTACCCTCCCGCCACGTTGCTTGGGACGCGAAGGGTCACGGCAGAGCTGCACATGCACATGGTCACATCAAGGAACACATCAAGGGACTGACAAGTGTGCAAATCACACATACGTATGTATGTATGTATGTATGTAGGTAGGTAGGTAGGTAGGTAGGTAGGTATGATTGTACGTAGGTACGTAGGTATGTAGGTACGTAGGTACATAGGTATGTGGGTAGGTAGGTACGTAGGTAGGTAGGTAGGTAGGTAAGTAGGCATGTAGGTATGAAGGCATGTAGGTATGTAGGTATGTAGGTATGAAGGCATGAAGGAATGAAGGTATGTAGGGAGGTAGGCAGGTAGGCAGGCAGGCAGGCAGGTAGGCAGGTAGGTAGGCAGGTAGGCAGGTAGGCAGGTAGGCAGGTAGGCAGGTAGGCAGGTAGGCAGGTAGGCAGGTAGGCAGGTAGGCAGGTAGGCAGGTAGGCAGGTACGTACGTACGTAGGTATGTACGTATGTATGTATGTATGTATGTATGTATGTATGTATGTATGTATGTATGTGTGTAACATTAAGCATATGAGATATGATATACCATATGTAATCTTACAAATTTTCACTGTTTTCTAGGTGTTGGTTTTGGGGTATGCTCCATGTCTGGATACAAAGGCGTAGTCATGTGGTTTTTTGGGACTCATTTTATTGCCTTTTCCTGAGGACATGTTGTAAATAAATACCAGCACGTGCACGCATCACGCAAATAGAGTATATAATATGTTCAAAAGCACCGCTGTTTGCGGCATCAATCAAAAAACGCTTGTACAATCAAAGCATAAACCATCATCAACCTCACCCAATTCGAATTTCAGATCTGGCTATGAGTCCAAACCTTGAGACGCTAGGTACCCTAACGTAGCTGGTTCATGGATGTGCATTCCCCCAGTCATATGGTAGTAGGTTTTGACCCATCCCCATCTGAGCAGTTTTCAAAATCCCTCTGTCATTCCATTATGCTGGTTGGTTGATAGTTATTCCCTTATTGGATTATGATCACAAATTTAGTGGGTAGTAGAATCCCCTATAATCATTGCCAATCTTAGATACCTTACAAAAAATTAGATTTTTAGCTGGTTAGTAGATATTCCCATTCATAGTCAAAGACTAAAGTACTAAAGTATCTAGCCAAGGTTGGGGATGTAATCATCAATCCCCTATAATGTGGGTAAAACAATAATAAACCACCCATTTGGGAATGGTAAACATACCACCTATAAAAATGGTGATGACTTGGGGATGGTTTATGGCTTTGTTTTACCAACAGTAATCATCAACCAACAAGGCTTTCGAACCTCACATGGCCCCAAACCTGAGCAATCCATTCACGCCTCGTGCCCGGCGCAGCTCTAGAACTTCCTTCAGCGATGCTGGAAATCACTTGCATGTGTGGGGCACCCTACAATAACTAGGCTTAATGGGGGATATTACTAGTTCGTTAGATGGAGTTACAAACCAACTTAAAACTATATCTGGCTGAAGTTCGTCATATTTCACTAACCTGAAAATAGCTGCTATCATACGGCCATTTGGGGATGATTCACCATATACAAACCATCATTCCAGCGACGTCACAGTAAGGTCATCATAATTCATCCATTGGTGATATTCTTTAACATTTGTATGATACTGTATCTGGTTGATGGTTTCAAGTCTGACAATTTTTCGGTAAAGTCCTATGGGGCCTTCATCCCATCTCTGCTTGAAATGCGAAAAATATGGCTGAAACCGCCAACCAGCGGTAGTTCATCCAGTTAACTGGCTTAAATCCATAATTGTATGAGCAGTGTTCAAAACCCCGTGTCGTCCCATTTTACTGCTTGGTTGAAAGGGACCCTCCTGATGGATTGTGATATTCCCAACATATTGGTTAGTATTAACCCCTAAAAATCATCAGCCAACAAGCGTTTTCAACCGATTTCAGCTGCTCCTGCTGCAAACGACTCACCGCCTCCGATGAAGGAGCATCAGCCTGACAGGAGGGAAGGAACGTCGCCATGGGAGGACTTGGAGCCATGCTTTGCCCAGAAAAAGTGGGTAACAAACAAAGGGATCTGTATAGGGTTGACTAGAAAGAAGGTACCCCCAAATCCACTGGCCAATGATCATTTTCCATGGATTCATTCCCCATGTTTTGTGGAATCAACAGTTTTTTATACATTCCCCTGTTTTATGGTGGGATAACAAGCCCTGCAAGCCTGGCGATCAACCGCTGAGACTTCACGGAGTTGTTGAAGCTGCTGCTCAAGTTGAACAACGCGGTCCTCCTGGCAATTTGACTTAAAACAAATCTGGAAGTCCTTCCTTTAACCTCAGATTTCAATAAAAATCAGATATCACGTCACTTCATTTCACACTCATCAAAACTGGCACTCTGCTGACACTTCTTGAAGATCCCAACTGCGCTACCTCGTCTCTGCAAAAGGAAGCTCCACAAATAGGGTCCTTGGCAGCTAAGGCTTGTCGCAGCTCGTCCACAAGACCTGCAGTGCGTCTTAGCAGGATCTACTGGCTGACATCTGCATTGATTGGGTGATATTACAATTTCCATTGAAATAATAACATCATATTTTTATCTTTTTTTCAATCTATCCTTGAAGTGATTTGTTGCTAGATATACAGTGATATATATGATATACACTATTTTCAAAAGGGGTTCTCCGGATCTCACCTTGGCAAGCGAAACGTCATGATCCAGGGCACCTGCACGCGGCATCTCCTGGGTGCTGTGCTCGAGCTCTTGCACCTGGGGGCCCAATTGGGGACGCTGCAAAGGGCGCTGGCTTTACCATTGTTTCGCACATCACAAGTCTGTCTCACTCGCTAAACGGAAAAACCATAGCATCAAGTAAACACACTTGGGTTCAACATTCTATCTTTGCAGAGCGAAAACTGGAGAACTTCACTAAGATATAAAAATCATGAAAGTCAACCGCTTCATCACTGGCTACCGCCCAAGGGCCAGACCCGTCTCCGCAGCCTTTCCACTTCGCCCTTGCGCTCAGGACGCCTGCAGTGGGAGGATGCCTGCTGAAACCCTGTGGTGACGACCATCTCGAACCCCTTCCACCCAACAATAAACACCAGCCTACAAATCCCTTAAACCCAAAAATCTTGGGTTTCTTGGACTTTTGGAGATTTTGGAGACCTTATGCTTTTGTTCATGGATTACTTCAGACGCCCTGCCGCCCACCTTTCCAACTCGACCCTCAGGCGCTGAATGTCGCCCTTCTGCTGGTTGATCACGCGCCTGGAAGCTTTTGAGCTGCTCCAAAGTGGCGGCTTCTTCTCAACTGTTTGTGGGGAAAAAACTGTTTTCATTGAGCCCAAAAGCAGCCACACAGCAGCAAAAACCATCAAAAACTATCAAAGAATGAATCATCAAAACCTATCAAATATAGAAACAAATCATCAAAAATCATTAGTTGAAACCATCTACAATCCATTAAACATCCTCCATCAGTTGCTGTACTTCGACATCACCGGACAAATCCGTGCCAGGCAGGCTCCAGTCCCTCGATGACGTTTTCCAGATTTCTCTCCTGTCGGGGCGCGAAATTCGCGTCACTTCCAGGGGATAGATCATCTTTGTAAAGCAATCATAAACCCATATTCTGACGGTTGATACCATTGATACCAGTCGCAAAGATGGTACAATCATGTAAGGTTAGTTGGACATATTGCTGCATTGCCATTCATATAATTTTTCACATGTGCAGAATGAGCCTCCTATCATTCACTTCTTTTGAAAACGGCACGGGAATGCGCCTTCCGCGTTTGGAGCTTAGCTGCAGCTGCCTCAGTGGCTCATCCATCCGAGGCCCACATTTTCAAAACAATGTGTTTTTATATATATAGTGGCGTATATATATACATATATATATATATGTGTACATGAGTACAGGAAGTGACCTCTCAGATATGTTTTGTGATCTACAAAATGGTCGTAGTTATCATAGTCCTTTCCTGGCCACATCACCTGCCGAGGTCCAAGCTGCCGGCGGGCCTTCCGGGCGCCTGCAAGGATCCAAACATCATGCTATGGATCTTCCAAGTTTCAATGGTGGGGGGCCTAGCATTTGCTATGTTACCAAATAGCCCAATATATCCTGGAGTCACAACTTATTTCACTCAATGATTAACCAAATTTATTTCACCCAGATATGAGTTTGTCTGAACATTTGGGACTCCCAACTCCAGAGGGTTATCATCTGTCCAAGACAAATATTGGAGGCAACTCATCAAATTCCCACACATAATGTGAGTATATACATAGGTATCTATATACATATATGTGTATATATATGTATGTATGTATATATGTACATATATATATATAGATATGTATATATATATACATTTATGAACTCTTGTGTATATATGATCCAACAATGATGCAAGTATATGATTGCAAATGTATACGTGACATGTATCGTTTCCCTATAATATATTGTATCCCACACAAACATCACCATTTTTGCTTCTGGGTGGCCCCATCGTTGATGGGACCCGAGAAGAATCACCCATCTCCACCTGGGTGAAGCATCTCCAGCCAACTCCAGCTCCAAGATCTAAGGTGCATGTGACGCAAGTTTTGCCACGTTTTTCCATGGGAAAGTTATTTGCAACATGTGGGATTCGCTTTCCTAATACGAACTATAGACAAACTAAGTTGTACAAAGTTTTAGTGTGTGTTTAGCTCTATCTATTATATAGCATGATTACTACAAATAACTATAAACAACTTGGGATCTTAGCTGGCATTATGTTTCATTTACTTATTCAAAGAAAACTGGGAGCTTGATCAGCAATGTTTGCAAGAAGTAGAGTTTGGGGGTTGAAACATCACAGGATGGCGTGTGCAAACAAAACTGGACAATAATTTTCCCACCAAAGCATTGCAGCATGGGATGGAATGGGGATAGCCATTGGATAGCCTATTTTCAAAGAAGTTCAAAACCCACATTGGAGAATGGCGAGTTTCCACTTATGTTAGATGACGTTAGATGATTGGAGGTGTGCCTAAACGAGAATAGTGGGGAATCATATGGGAACCCCTCTTGAAGCTGCACCTAGACACCAGCACAGAAAAAGAGTGGAAAACATTTTACCACACCAGACCTCGTGCACTTGTCTACCTCACCTTGCAATGCACCTGCTCATGAGTGAGTGTCTGTCAGATAAGTGGCCACACCAAAGGGCATGGCTTTTGCCTCTTGAAAAGAAAGGTTGAAAGCCTTGCCACCTACAGACACTGATGCCAAGCACACTAGTTCTATTATCGATTTCTTGAAGCTCCCAAGCAGCAATCACTAGTCAGAGACGAACCAGAGCACCAACTGTGTATCACCCTGGTGCCAGCTGGTGCGCCCAAAAATCTGAGGACCCCTGCGCGAGTCTCGAGACGTGAACTCCGGTGCTGCACCTAGGCAGCAAAGATCTGATCAAAATCCGCGCTCCCTGAGGTCTGAATTTGGACCCATAGCCATAGGCATGAAGTTCATTTTGTCCAATCAATATTGACCAACAAAAATACTGGGTAAACAAGATCTGGTTTGTCGTTGGCTCAGCCTGCGATACGAACTAATCTCCAGCGTGTGCTCCATGTGGGCCCGAAAGCTCTCTGACGCACAATGCTAATATCGGAGCAAATGAGGGCAGCGAAGGGCAACAAAAACATTGGAAATAGTCAAAAGTACATCGACACAAACTCCTGACAAAAATAACAATCAATATCTTCTGCAAATCGATCAGCTTTGGGACTATCATCCCATATCATCCCATATCATCAATCCCTTCAGCTATGAAACATGGAACCTAGGCCAAGACTGGCCTGTTCTCGCTCGAATCGAAGTTCCAGAATTTGATGTTCGGCATCCAGCAGCCTGATGCAGCGGGAACATGTCCCACTGGAAAATCCATCGGGTCACAAATGAGATCCCTAAAAACAAGCAAGTTATTGCTTTCATCCAAATGCTCTCTGGCTTGGACCAGCCAAAGAAGGATTTATCCAGAATTGGAACATTCATTTGGGTGAAGCCACCTCATCCTTTGTACATTTCGAGCTATGTGGTATATTTGGTTCATCCCCCACTTAGGAAGCATTTGGGCTCAAGCGCCAACAACCAGTCAACATTGGGAAAACCCAACCAAACATGTCACCCGTTTGGGCAGAAATGATGGGTTGGTGAATGGATTGATAACCACTTCTGTCGCTTCAATCCCATGCTTCTGTTGTGAAAACCACCATTTCTGCTGTATCCTCACTTGAGCCATTCAAAATATCCTATCCCATCTTATTCTACTGGTTGGTCTTTTAAATATCCCTATCATGGGTTAGTTCATGTTTGTTCATGCTAGTTTATAATCCCCTACATTAGCCAATTGGTAAAAACCGCAACAAATTCACCCCTCAGCAGAGATGTTCTCCCAGCACCATCGCCACCATCGCCCCAGAAAGCCACCTCTCTCCGCTCTGCTGCTCGCTGCGCCGGGAACTTTGCAACTCTTCCTCCAACCTGTGTCCGTGGCAGAGGCTACCTGGGACCCAACTGGCCCAGTATTGGATGATTGATGGATCAATTTTGGATGATTTCCAATGGGTGTATATGTATCTTTAGTTGGACGGTGTATGTATACATCCTCATATACAATATATCGATTTATGTGGCAAACCCAGAACCATAAAAAATCAACATTTTCCCTCAATTTGAGGTTTCTGGCATCAGGTTTACCACATCTTACCACATTAACCATCCAGCACTCATCCCTGCATCATCCATTAATCATCCATCAAACCAATAACTGTGGAAAACCCAAAAATGTGTCATCCAGAAATCCCTGTTAATCTAGTCTACTCGGTGAGAATCATACATCAACCGCATCAATCATCCGCTGTCAGGCCTTCAATGCTGGCTAGGCTGGGCTTCTTCTATAGTGTTTATGGTTTCCCGCCCCCCACTTCAGGAGCCAACAAACGAGCTAGGGATTGTTCCCAACCAATCCGATTCAAGTGGAAACAAACTCTAGCAAATTCAGGGAAAAAACATCAAGAGGAAACCCTCATCCCATAGTTTTACATTGGTTTACAACCCTGTCTAACTACACGTATAGTTAGAATATTCCCCCAAAACCCAACAGTTGTTGCTGTGAACTAAAGCAACTTAGTATCTAAGGAGGCCCTGCATTGTAATTTCCTGGACACCTTTCAAAGCACCTGCGAAGCTGCAGGTTCAAGCGCATGTACTCCTGGTGGCTCGGCTGATGGGGGTTTCTCAGCTAGCCATATTTGATGACCAAACAGCATTGCCAAAAATGGCCAGCCACTAGGCTCCTCCTCCCGCTGTGCCCAGTCGCCTTCACCTTGCTCGCATTGCCCCCGCAGGAGAAAGGCCGGTAGTCAAAGGGTCGGATATTCCAGGAATTCCAATAAGTTTCTCCTGTCAACCTACCAAATTTACATTTCAAAATTGGAAGCAAAACAGGTTTAGCAACAAGGGATCCAATTTCCAGTTATGCAAGAATAGTGGAGGTAACCAAATACAATCGAGTTATCAATTTTCTTGAATATGGACAAATCGTTTGCAGAAAAGTCACCGCGACCCAGGCACAGCAGGGTCACAGCAATCCATCAAAACACAAGGGGACTGCCTTCATTTGAAGGATGTAAAATATTAGCAAAAGCAATATTTTGATTCGTAATTAATTTTCATGAATAATCAATTTGTATCGATTCCATTCCTACTTGCTTGCCATTGTAAATGGGACTAGTAATTAGTTTCTATGAATGATTGAACTGATCCTAATGATAATTAAACTCTTTAGAAAAACTTGATGCTGACATTGGAATGGGGCTATAATTAGATATCTAGTTTTCGTTGATTCCATGAACTTCTATTGATACTGGGACAATCATTGGGTCAAATACTATTCCCCTATTGTTTCCCTATTGTTTGCCCATTGCTGCCCTATTATTTCCACATTATTTTTTACGTATTACTCCCCTATTATTTGTACATCATTTTCTTATTTCCATTTATTTCCCCAATATTTTCACAATTATTACAATTATTTTCCCTTTTACATTCCCTATGTTTTTCTTACTATTTGCCTTTTGTTTTCCTTGTTATTTTCCTGATTGTTTCCCTCTTATTTCGCTTCCATTTCTCCATCGCTTCCCGGTTATTTTCGTCTTATTTCGCTGTTATTTCCCGACGGTGTCCTGAACATTTCCCTCTTATTTCCCTACTACTTTCCCGAGAATTTCCCCTTTACTTCCACACTATTTTCCCGCTCATTGTCTCTGTTATTTTCTAAATATTTTCCTCATCAAAGGGAATTGAGAAGTCTATACTTCCGTGCAAAGGACAAATGGGTGTCAAAAGCAATGGGATGTCGAAAGCAATGGGATGTCAAAAGCAATGGGATGTCAAAAGCACTGGGATGTCAAAAGCACTGGGATGTCAAAAGCAATGGGATGTCAAAAGCAATCGGATGTCAAAAGCAATGGGATGTGAAAAGCACTGGGATGTCACAAGAAATGGGGTACTGNCAATCGGATGTCAAAAGCAATGGGATGTGAAAAGCACTGGGATGTCACAAGAAATGGGGTACTGGGATGTTAAAAGCAATTGGATGTCAAAAGCAATGGGATGTCAAAAGCACTGGGATGTCAAAAGCACTGGGATGTCAAAAGCAATGGGATGTCAAAAGCAATGGGATGTCAAAAGCAATCGGATGTCAAAAGCAATGGGATGTGAAAAGCACTGGGATGTCACAAGAAATGGGGTACTGGGATGTTAAAAGCAATTGGATGTCAAAAGCAATGGGATGTGAAAAGCACTGGGATGTCACAAGAAATGGGGTACTGGGATGTTAAAAGCAATTGGATGTCAAAAGCAATGGAATGTCAAAAGCAATCGGATGTCAAAAGCAATGGGATGTCACAAGCAATGGGATGCCAAAAGCAATGGGATGTGAAAAGCACTGGGATGTCAAGAGCAATGGGATGTCGCAAGCAATGGGATGCCAAAAGCAAGGGGATGTCAAAAGCACTGGGATGTCAAAAGCAATGGGATGTCAAAAGCACTGGGGTGTCAAAAGCAATTGTATGTCAAAAGCACTCGGATGTCAAAAGCAAAGGGATGTCAAAAGCAATGGGACGTCAAAAACCAAAGGGGTGTCACAAGCAATGGGATGTCTAAAGCAATGGGATGTAAAAAAAATGGGATGCCAAAGCAATCGGATGTCAAAAGCAATGGGATGTGAAAAGCACTGGGATGTCAAAAGCAATGGGATGTCAAAAGCATTGGGATGTCAATAGCAAAGGGATGTCACAAGCACAGGGGTGTCAAAAGCATTGGGGTGTCAAAAGCAAATGGATGCCAAAGCAGTGGGATGTAAGTCAAACCCATGGTTTTCACATCTTGAACTTTTACTATTTGAGGGTAGTCTCGCACAAAAGACCCGTTTTTCACAACTTCAACTTTGAAAATTTGAGTGTAGTCTCGCACAAAAGCTTCGTTCACATCTTCAGCTTTCAGTTTTTGAGGGAAGTCTCGCACAAAAACTTCGTTTCACATCTTCAACTTTCAGTCTTTGAGGGAAGTCTCGCAGAACAACTTCGTTTTCACATCTTCAACTTTCAGTCTTTGAGGGAAGTCTCGCAGAAAAACTTCGTTTTCACATCTTCAACTTTCAGTTTTGAGGGAAGTCTCGCACGAAATGCCTGTTTGAAAGTTAGCGGATGCACAAAATGCATCGAAATGCTATGTTTTGCAGGACAAAACGTGCCCCGGAAGATGGATGGGGAAGGTCTGCCGCGCGCCGGCTCGCGGACGGTCTCGGCTAGCCGCTACGGCCTTCTGGGGCTTCTGAATCTCTATGGTTGCGCTAACCCTGAACATTGGGACACTCCTGATGGCAAGTCTCAAGCCCGAGTGCCGAGGGTTGTTGACCAAACCTTCGTTATTGAAGCAACAACTTTACAGTACCAGAAACGACATGAAACACAAAGTTATTTTGACTTGTTGAAAATGCGACATATTGCAATATATTGCAATAGCAGAACTCTGTATTTTATCACAAATTCGTGATCTTTCATCAAACATACCATTTTCCTGCGCTCAGGGCGCCCGGGCCGGCCACTTGTCTGGCACGCCGGAGGTCAAAGACCAGCTCAGAAATGGTGCGCTCCTTCTCCTGAGATGAAGGAAGGGCCTCCCAGGGATGTTCGTTAGTTGATAGGTAAACTAACATAGCTATTGAAAATGGCCATTTATAGTGGATTTTCCCATTAAAAATGGTGATTTTCCATAGCTATGTTAGTTTACCAGAGGGTATATCTAATTGGTATCATGGGTATAAACCAACTTACCTACCTCGCGGGCCTCTTCCTTTCTGCATATCTGTCTACTCAATCTTTTTTCAATCCCATAGCTATCCATGATGCACAATCATTTGTATATTCAGGTCTACATGTTTAGATGCTTAGATGTTTACATGTTTCAATATGTATTACATATATATATATATATAATTATATATATTGCATGAACCTATTACATTCTATTCCTACAACAAACATGTTCCTATGAATATCACCTGCATACAGCTGAAAATAATGGCAAATGAACTGACAACAATGGTGACAACACCGCCCTAACAAGGATGTAAGCCTACTAATCTTGGCTTCACAAACACTTTGGGAGACTTAGCTTCCATGTTCCACACCATGTCAGCCTCTAAATCATGGGCAACACTGAAGTACCTTCCATCTTCCAACTATCCTTTGATATGAAACCACAAAGGGGCTCCTAATTTATTGTGACACTATCGATACTTTGACTGTAATATCACCCATATTGTTAAATAGCACCACACTTGTGGGTTTTAGCTGCATTTCATGGGTGAAAATCATCAAACATTGATCCACACCTTTGTTTTGTGACAAATCTTGGCTGTTGAAGACCCTGGTATCTGGTGAACAGCAAACTAGCTGGAATAGCTGGGGTGTCCATGGATGTCTGCCCACTTCTATGGCAAAATCATAGGTTTCCACAGCAGCCCCAGCTGAAAACCTCACAACCGTTGTCCTCCAATTCCATCTGTTGTTGTCTGACGCGGTGCTGTTCCTGTGGCCCACAGGTAGTGGAAACCCCTATTTCCATAGCATCTCCATGGCTAACTAGACCTTAGATTACACATTATTTCACCATTTGCAGCTTTCAAAAGACACCACTAACATATCCAAGCAAAGTTTTCCTAGCTTCAGCCGGGTTTCCTTCTGCTTTTTCCCTCACATGGGTAAAGGTCCGCATTTGGCACCCCTACATGGGGCGGTTCAGTAAGGAGAGAAGATTACCAGCCCATCTGCAGCTCCGTTGGGAGAGGGTACCAGTCTTCCACAGAAATGAATCCCCAACACCGACCGCTTAGATTTGCCCCCCCTTTTTCATGATAACTTGGTGGATTTTAGGGGCAACCAGCATCACTTCCCCCAAGGCCTTTTCCAGCTGTTGTCGGACGTCCACCTGGCATTTTTGGTGAAATATGGGCCCTACTCCAAACTCACCGGTTCCAAAAATATGTGAAGACCATGACAATTCTGAGGTTCAATGGAAATTTTGAAACTTCCAAAGCAGTGTGGCAGTGGTTCACTGTCCTGTCCGACTTTCCCAGCTGACCTCCAAGCGCCGCTTGTAAGTCTCTAGCTCCGATTCCAGCGAATAAATCTTATCCCGGAGCTGGCAGCGTGAATTTCAAAGCTGGATGCACCATCTACTTCTGGCTGGATTTCCATCAACTGGGCACATTCTAACAGCATCTCCAAAACAGAGCGGGTGAAAATACCCTCTGCTAATTTGCCAATAGGCAACCCCATGCGACCCCATGCTATAACTTTATCTAGTGAAGTTTAAGTGCAACGTGCCAAGTGAAACAAGCTGAATCCAGGGAAGATTTTCCTATGGAGATGTCAACAGTGGTGATGTGAAAACATCAACAGGTTTCCACTAAATCCAAAGCCTGCCCTCGAATTCGCACCCTAAAATCTTTTGCCCATGGTTCTCCATGCTTTATCCCCGCATCCCCTTGTTCGCAATTGATCCATTGCCATTTGGAAATCAGCCACCAAGATTGTACAATTCTCGAAGACCAGACATGAACGAACCAACCATTCACCCGTTTTTCCAGGCATGAATGGGCCATTAATCATCAATATCCGTCCATTCATTTTTATTCATGATGATTGTATAATCCAAGCCATCCATTTGAAAACCATTTTTTAGGCCATTCATATATCCATCAAGGTTTTTCCAGTTTATGCTCCAAAACTAAGCCCCGCATCTGCGCCTCTCTGGTGCCTTTCACTTCCAACTTCAGCTCCTACGCCAGGGCCAAAAGGTTTCTTCAACCTGAATTTATTTAGACTCCAGTAACATAGCTATAATATGCTACTATAAAATCTCCATTTTTAATAGGTAAATTTGCGAGAGAGAGGCAATTTTTGCTATATTGGATTACCAACGGCATATTGATTGATGGCCTCCCCAACAGAAATCGCCCTTTGAAATTGCCATAGGACCTGCTGCTGAAAAAAAAGCATGGGACAAAAATCGAAACCATTCATGAATCGTAGTAAAAAGGTAATCTAGATTCATTTAGGGGTTTGGGGTGGTTCTCCCTCCACAGGGACGTCCTTGAACCACGGTGGCTCAGCTGTCCACCCAACGTCCTTCACCAGCGGAGGTGCTTGCTCGCCAATGGACAGCAAGACATTGAGAGGCCTGCGAGGATGTTCGTCCCAGTTGCTGGTCGATAACCATAGTTGGTAAATACCTCAAATGGATTGTTCCTATTTACAACTGGGTGATGCAAATTATAATTCTAGTACCAACCGGCTACTGCGTGAGATGACCATTCGAAGAGGGGTTCCCTCCTGATATCTCCTCATGCAATTTAGGTTCCAGCAGTCTTTCCCTCATGCGCTACTTCATGACTGAATGGTCAAATTTGTTGACTTGTCCTTGGAAGACTCTGATGGGGCTGATGTGATCATGCAGCAACAGGGAAACATGGAATCATGTTGTTTTCCTCATTATCACGCCACCCACATGGGGTTGACCTGTATCAACCCCCACAGAAGGCTCAGTTATCTCACTTAGAGATTCGGTCCACCTTTCGCAATCATGACCGTCCTAGACTAGCCCTTTCAAGTTGAGGCCTTGAACATCCTGGAGCCCATTGGATTGGTTTAAGGGAAAATCTACAGGAAACCATTGATTTTCCCATGAAATATAGGGGTTTCCTGTAAATTTTCCCATTAACCAATCCATTGAAACAGAACTACCCCGGTCACCAACCATTCACCAACCATTCGCAAAGGATTCACCACTTCCAGCCTCGGGTTCTCCTCCTGTCGCTGGCGCTCCTCGAAGATTCACTGGGATCCACGCGGAATTCCTCTATATGCCACTAGCTGCGCTAGGTACTGCACATGATCAGCTCTCGTATTTTTTTTCCTGGAACATCTTCTTGATTAGGGTTACTGTGGAACTAATAAACCATCCCGACAGGATTTCGAAGCAACAGCAAGTGGACTTTTCACGGGTAACAACATGTAACAACTATATTTCCTCTGGCGAGCGAAACGTTCGACAATGAACCCCTTGCCTTCACCAGTTGCTCTACCCAGCTGAAACAGCCCGTTCAGCCACTCCTCGCTACGCAGGGCTTCCAACTCGCGTTCCAGGCGGGCACGGTCCTGTGCCATGGCTGCAGGGAATTCCCTGAATTTGCTGGGGATTTACGACAGGGCCTTATTTGTGTTTGATGACAAGAGAAGGGGGAGGATGAGGATGAGGATGATGGGGATGATCATGACGATGACGACAGTGATGACGACGATGACGACAACGACTATGATGATGATGGTGATGATGGTGGTGATGATGATGGATGACAACTGACAAAATCTCATAAAGGGAGACAAATGAAGAAACAAATTCAATGACATGCCATTGAATTGTATAAATGAAATGAAACAAATGAAATCACATATGAATCGAGCCCCGAATTGAACTCCCAAAGTGACCGACCTCTTGCGACTGGAAGAGCTGCGCCCTCAGTGCAAATCCCACATTGCTTGGCGGTTGGGCAGCGAACCAGAGCCCTGGCTCCCACCCTGGTGGTAAATCGGCACTTTTTTCTGGGGATATAGAGGACAATCAGCTATAAACTCGCGCATTTAAATCGCCAGGTTTGATGAAAAGAGAGTAAACCTTCATCATGGACTACACATGGTGTGTTTTATCACCTAAAGATCCTGGTATGTTAACCTTCCCAAGGAATATATCCCCAAATTGGCTGACCTCGGACCTCTGAGGAAGCAACTTCAGCTGGTCCACTTTCCGTCGATGTCTCGCCTGAAAGCCAGGTTGGGACCGTCTTCAGGCGTGGAACCTGGAAATCTGAACTCATCAGCTGGCTCTATCGGAAATCCTACCAAAATACCGAAATCCCATGGGTTATCTCAAACTTTTCACCCATGGATCTTGCTATAATTAGGTTGCGTATACCCAACTTCCAGGTCCGGCACACTTTGCAGCGTGGCCAAGCAAGGGTGTTTCTGAAAATGCTTGGTATAACCCCATTAATGTTGGTAAAACAAAGCCATAAACCATCCCCTAAATCACCATAAATAGGTGGTAGAAACCATTCCCAAATGGGGGGTTTATGGCATTGTTTTACCCACATCATAGCCACATTCACAAGGGAAAAAGATCAGAAACCGCTGCTGCGATCGCTTTTTCCCACCTCCACGGCACCTTCTTGGCCGCGCCGCTCCTGGACCAGATCTACGTTGGCAGAACGGGAATGGGATCTGACTAACCATCAAACAGATGTGGATGAGATGCATTGCTGATGGTTGCTTGATGCTATTTTCCAGCTGGAATATGATCAAACTATCACCAGCTGGCTGGTTTTCATGAGATTGGGCAAATATCATCAAATACCCATGACACCGAGTAGGATAACTTTGTATACGTATCAACCACTGGGGGTTTGGAGCACTGTTTATCCGAGCTGAAGTCTATGCGGCGTCTATATACTTTGTTTCAATGTGAAACTTCTCTTCAACCAATATCAACCCATACTTAACACGTTCCCACTCAACTATCAACTTTGTCCGTTGGATTACTATCTGTGTGTTCTGCACCGTCCCAATCAGTTTGAAAACTCGAGGCACGGTCACATGGAAAGCTTCTCACATCCCACTGACTGTGCTGCAAGATGCAAGATGTCGTTTCGACAACATGAAACGAACTTGGTCACCAGTTTCGCTCAAGTTGACATTGGCAGAAAACTAGGTTTCTCTTAAATCTAGGGGATTTCTTTGATGTGGTACAGCCAACAAAAAACTCAATCTTTTCAAATGAGACCTTCCCTACAAACCCATAAATATGTTTTTCTCTCCAATCCAAACAGCTTCCGATCCCACAATCTTCCAAGTTCTATCAAGAAAACCCATGTTGAACATACATATCACGCATATATGATTCACCGCAATAAATTCAGCACACCAAATCTTCACCCATCAGAACCCCACCTGAGAAGTACTGCGGCTTTGTGCTTTGGGCAAGGGCTCCAAGGCCTGGTTTTGTTTTGCTGTGAATCAACGGCTGGATCAGCTGGACTTCACCGGTAACAAACGGGGATTTTACCAGCGTTTACGTGTTGATGAAACATGTTTTCACTGTCAAAACTTGGGGTTTCACCATCAAAAGTTGGGGAGACATGTAAGTGTAACTAGCAAAAACTGGGAGAAACATGCAACTGGAACCGGAAGTGGAATTGAATTGATGTGGAGATGCAAATGCTCTTCACAGTTGTCCTTCGACCCTCAAGGGTCAACAGCACTTCGTTCCCAGAACCTCTGCATGTGCTGAACTGAACCATCTTTCCACCGCATTCTTTTTGCATCGCTGCGCACCCCAGGTAACATCGATCGAATTAAACTGCAGAAATCTTTGATCCTATCTGGATCCGGCCCGAAACATCTAGACCTACCAGCCCAGCCCGGGATGGGGCTTTGAGCATCTGCGACGGGGCCAGCAGGATTCACATAAGATCTAGTGGCACAGCTTCTGCTCATGTATTCCCAGCGGTACAATTAGTTCCAAAATGTTCTGAAAACTCAACGTCATCACAATTGATCAATATCATCTGACTTAACCATCCATTTTTCGCGAAAACTCATCTAGCCGCTGTCCCCAGTCCTGGCCACTGCCCGTCGAAACTTCCGCGACTCATTCGGTGCCCTGGAGGCCCAACAGCATCGTGGCGTAGCCGAAGAGCGAGTGCGGCGAGCCGCGGTTGTTCGGCGACGTGCTGGGCTCAGCCTAACGTGGGCGAGTTTGTTAGAACATGGGGTATGCCACCTAAATAAAATGGCGACTTTAATCGGGGAAATGGTGATAAACCAGTGGGTTTGGGGGTAGTATGGTTTTGGAGAAACCCGTATCAGTTGAAAGACTATTAGGAAATTTGGAGAGAAACCATAGGAACTACAAAAGGATTGGATGACACCACTTTGGACCCTGCAAGTGAAACTACCACAAACTAGAAACAACGATGTTTGGGATTATTCACCCAAACCTAACCATATTTTCTACTAGAGTCGGCCAGTGAGACGGCCATCACTTACACAGATCATTCCAATATGCGAGCTTTGAACGTTTATACACTGCTATTTGATTAGTACCGGTTGTTACATATCAAAAAAGTGCATAAACCACAGCAGTGCATCAAAGTTACATCTACAGTATTTAGTTTGGACATAGGTGTATACCGCACAAAAACAACCGTGTCCATCACTTGTCAAAGAAAGACCCTGAAAACCTGAAAATACGACCAAGAAACGGGCAAGCCTTTGAGCCAGTAGCATCCCAGGTTTGAGGATCATTTTATAGGGATTCAACCAACCCCCCACCCGTGACTCCTTCAATAGTAGCTGGTTGGTACACCTGGATTCGTGGTTGTTGGTGGTTGTTGGTGGTTGTTGGTGGTTGTTGGTGGTTGTTGGTGGTTAATACGTCCTTCATAAACACCTACCATCCCTTCATAACTCCCAATCTCTTGCATTATATCACCATCATGGTTGGTTCTATACCTCTATTTCTGTTGCTTCTTGCCATCTATGAATGGTTCTTTGGGTTGGCCACATCATGGCTGTTAGTTATGTAAGTTATATTGTATAAAATACCTCTCCATTGTTCCTCATTATAGATCTTTCTTGGGGTTACCCCATTACCACAGATTGTGGTAAACCCAACAGTAAACCATCTCTGTAACCATCCATCAGTTTTTCTTACTCATCCCATTACTGGGGGTATACACAACAACCCAAATTGGCGGTGGCTCATTATTGGATTTGCTTAAGGAATCCCCAGAAAAATACAACATTCCATATAGATTCCCCTAGGAAAATGAAACATAATCGACTCAGCAAATCGAGGTTTATGGCATTGGGTTTACCTCAATAATTGTCATTTCTGGTCGGTTGGTTCGCCTGGGTGGTGTCAGACTCCGTTGGAGGCTCCGTTGGAGGCGCAGGCGAAACTTCGCGCGGTGAATCTGGCAAGGTTTCAGGGAAGCTTTCCTGCGAGGTGACTGGAAGGGATGCAGAGATAACGTGTTTATAAGCCACATATAATCTGAGATATTCTATCTATAACTAGGGTGTATTATGTTTAAATGTGGTAAAGCCAATAATGAACCATCCCGGTCCCAAACTACTGCCTTTTACCAGGTGTGAAAAACCTTGCCTTGTTATATCCAGATTTCATCCGCATTGATGGGTTTGACTATTGGAGGGCACACAACAGAGGTTGGTAACTGGATAATAACCTATGCCTAAACCTGTATACCTTGGTCTATGCCATAAATCCAAACTTGTAATTGGGTTGACACCATGGCTGAAAGTTGTGAGTATTCTCTGGTAGTTCAACTTTAGCCTTTAAACACTACGCATGTGTAGATGACTTGCCCATTAAACGTGGCCATTTTCCAAGGTTATCTTGGATTGCCAGAGGGGAACCCACTTACCATAAATCATGAGTTGGTGTATAAACTATGATACACCCATCCAACTATCTTCATGTAACAAGGACTTTTGAAACTAGGCTCATTCTAAAGCATTCTACACCCATTATATCAACCAACTGTTGATTTATTATCCTCCCAAATATTGGGTTCTCCAACAATGGGTGATGTTTTTTAACCATGAACCTAGTATCAACCCCTGATTAATAAACCTTTGTTGATTAAGAATCGGGGTATAATCCCCAAATAGTCATATCATCTAGGACTTAAATGGTACTTCCCCCAATTAAACAGCCATTTGGGGTTTATGAATCCAGGGTTGACATTTATCTGGGTAAATTAAAATGATTCACTAACCTGAAATAAGACCATTTGGGGATAATATCCCTTACTAGCCATATATTCCAGGGCTCGGTCGCAGTGAGGTCGTTATAATTTACCATTTATCATCATCCATGGCTTATCCCCAGATATATCGGCCACCCAGCAGTCCGGCTCTGTGGGCTCCGTGGGCGGTGCCGGCCGGTGTTCCCTTTGCGGCGTGGTCGGCGCAGGACCTTGGAACAGAAGATCCACAGCAATCCGTACGCCTCTTGTGGGCTTCGGATATGATGTGATTCTATGTGATTTAGTGGGATTTCATAGGATTTGGATATACCCTCTGTGTTTTTTACAACAGTTTGCCGTGGAAGCCATGGCCGATTTGATTCAATTCGATGATAAAAATGATGATTCACCGCAGTTAAACATGGTGATTTTCTATGGCTACGTTTTGTGTGAGCGGCAACTGTTGTTTTTGCAAATCTTGTTTTTTCTATCTGTTGGTTTTAGTTTTTCGTGTTTTTGGTGTATATACCCATAGGGGGTATATAGCAGATCCCTAAAATGTATATACCGATGGGTATATACCTCGTCTAAGTGCAAGTCCGCAACTATATTACAGCTGGAAGACCAGTTAATGCATCCAAATTGATGTGGGTAAAACAATAATAAACCATCCCCCAAATCACCATAAATAGGTGGTATAAACCATTCCAAAATGGGTGTGAATACATCTTTGTACATTATAGTAATTCACTGACCTGAAGAGTTCGGCAGTTACCCATTCATATCATCATTCCAGTGAGGTCGTGCTGTGAGTTCGTTATAACTGACCCTGTCCTCAATTACTGGGTAAATTATAATATAGTCCCTATGAAAATGGTAGTATGATCATCTCGAAATATGGTAATATAATGGTGGAAGGGACACCAAACGATGGCGGTTTCTTGGCCTATTTCATCATACGCTTGGATTTAAAGTGGATATTTCGCCAGTTATAGCTTTTTACTAATTGACAATTGGGGTTCAATTCCTGTATGTACATATGCATATTTGTATTTATTCATGTGTCAAGGGGTCATCAAATTTGAATCACAGTCACAATCGACAAACCAAACATGTACTTCTCAGGAGGATTCACGTGCTGAAGTGATCGGCAGCCACGTTGGCCAGTGAGATCCTCAAACAAGATTTTGCAAGATTTGTGGATTTCCCATTGGACAAATGCAAAAAAATACCAAAGACTCAGCAAATCCAGGTATATTATTCCAGTATATTACATTAATATTCCATGACATATCCCATTATACTAACCATTTTTGATGGTTGAAACGCATTAAGTCAGCATAATCTCCAGATAGTGTTTACCTCATTAGTTATATGATACAAACCACCTGAAATAGTTCTATAAGTCATATATACCATTATATATCCCATTAAATATCATATACTGTTGTATCGATCTCGTTATATCCCATTTATAAGTCATATATGCCATTACCAATAGTTGCCAACCGGTGGTTTTGCTCCATCCACAGTACCACCACGGACGACTGAATCGTTCCAGTGGCACGTCTCAGCCGCTGCGACATCTGCGACATCGCCTCACAGAAGAAATTGATGCCATGGTGGGGTGGGTAGTCATGGGCAGCCTGTAAAAGGAGTGACTTAGTGACAACTAAAAAAAGGGATACTAACAATGTTGGGTATATATATACATATTAAGATTAAGAATGTATAACTAATATTTTGGTCATCAAACATGGGTTATAGATGGTGATCGTATGTTATAGTTATATCTTGTTCATGTCCCTATTTTGGTTATTTATCGGTCATCAGTGAGAAATTGTCTGAGGGGTGTTGCAGGTGGGATTTGAATTTCATGCGCTTGGAACAACCCTTGAGTTATTTTTCAAGCAGGGTCTATTAATCTACGGATCTCAACCTCCAAAACTGGTTAACTTCAAAAAATAGGTTAGGCTCAAGAAATTGGAGTATAACTGTATAACCCCTAAATTGCCAGATTGATGGCTGCTGGATACTTAAACTGTTGCGGCTTTCAGACCAGCACAACCACCCAGGCCTGGTGTTGCTTCCACATCACTCAGTGTGCGTTGAGTCGGTGACAACACGTCATCCTGACATCGCTGGTAGCGGGGCGGCCTTTGGAGCTGGTATGGTTGAGGAATCCCCAAAACCAATAGGAATTTCAGGATCATAAATTGGAGGTACTGTACCATGTCAGGCCATATTCTTGAGGCATATAGCCCCTACATAGGCCTTAGATATGTTGGGTACTTCCAATTTAGGTACCTGAAATGGTCAATGACAAAACGATACTGATGGCAATCTTTATTTGGATTTGTTGGTGGCTCAACCATGGGGATTGCAATTTAACTGCGGGCATGTATTGGGGCATAAACATGGGAACAAACCTAAACTGATCGAATACTGGTGAGAATCATGGGGATAAACTTGAACTTGCGAGTATGTTATCCACTCCGCTTTATATTTGATCCATGGTCAATTTTTCCATGGATTCTGTATATATATATATATAGATACATACAATTATCTTGTTGGACATGATATCTGATATCAAACAATCTTCACAAAGCCCACCGTTTCCATACCAAATATCAACCATCTTCACCAACCCGCGTTCCCCATTGCTGGTTATTCACCATCTTATTCAACATATCAACCAACACACAACCTTTGCCTCCACCAGTTCCGGTCGTTCTGGCACAACCATCCACTCCGGCGGCACGTCTGCAACGTCTGCCACCTGGGACAGCGAAGGTGTCCAACTATGACGGGGATTGAGCCAACCCGCAAAATTATAAGCTTATTATTGCTGGATATAAACCCATAATGGGATAGTGGGATAGACATGTACGGACGATATAATGGATGGGGGTATGATATACTGTATAATGAGGATGTCATGGATTACAGTGGGATAGCGATTTGAGCCCCCCAACAACTTTTTGTAAATCGCTAAACATGACGATTCAACCAACAAACACATGGGTATGGAACGAACGATGGCGATAGAATTGAATAGATTGGGATTTATGCGGAGTTCTTAAAGGCATGAAGGGGTTATTAACAAGCAACAACCACTAATGTGGGTTTTTCAGCTATCTACTATTTGGGGGAGTCACAGAAATAGAGCCACACAATTAGTTTTGCTTTAAACGTAGTCATTCCCTTTTTTGAAATAAAGTGATAAATCATGATAAATCCCTACTGTACTACTTTGATAATGTACTTTTTGCATTCCTTTTGGGGATGTACACAGATTGCAGCTGATGTTTTGGTTTCAACCTAGGTGACCAAGTTGCTTTGTGACTAGGCTAATATATGGCACAGGTGAATACCTAAAGCTATCAAAAAAACACCATGTTGATATGGCATTGCTTTTAAGAGACCATGGGGATGTGATCCCTACGTTTGACAATATCTTTTTTACTTTTTTGACCAACCAACCAACCAATCAACCAACCAACAAAATAGAGATATCTCTCACTTTCGGTCGTGAAACCCTGAAACAGCATCCACTTCTTGGGGTATCTGCTTCATTATTTTCGACCAGCTACACATAATGTATTTTCGATTGATTTAAACATTTGGATCGCGAGGATAATTATAACATCACCACCATTTATAACATTCCGATGTTTGTTGGCTAAAATGTTAGCTTTGCTGGCTTATTTCTTGTTTTAGCTGGTGATATACCAATTTTTAATGGTCAATTTCCGGTCTATCCTTATATTTTGTTCGATCATCAACCGATCACCTCAAGATTCAGTCAAAACACCCTCTAGTTCTTGTTGGCTTCACCCCAATTCTTGTCAATGTGGCAAACCAAATATGAACATACATTTGTTACTGGACTAGAAGACATCTGTTGGGCTAAAAAAATATTTGGCCAAATTGTCAGCTCTATTGCTGGGTTTAATTGTAGGAATATCAACCTTACATAACCTTACCATCATCCCAGAAACTATAAATGGCATAATATATTAAAGTTATTTCCCCATGGGTCAACTGCCCAATTTTCTTGATCCAACATAGTTCTGTCAGTGCTCCCATCGCCTCTTCGTCCGCTTCGGTGGCTGCAAGCTCCTGCGGAGGAGGGCACGTTGATGCTACCGGAAAACATGTTCAACATCAAAAAGCAGCGATCTAATATGATCTATATAATAAGCTATATCCTAATTCTGATGTTTCTGTTTCAACAAACAGATCTGATCCAAAACAAAAGCTTATTCAATGTGATTGAACGCCAATTGAACGCCATTTCTTGGGGAGGTCAATGATGTCCCCACCTGGCTGTCAGCAGGAACCTGGCGAGCCCGAGTCATGGTGAATGGGATGATGGCATTGGATGGTTTATGGCATTGGATCTTGGGTTTACCATGGCTTAACGAAAATGACTATGCCTCTTGCTAAGATCTGAGAAGTACATTCAATAGCTGGCCTTGTCTGGCCTATTCACACGCAATTTCACCAGTCATGCACAGTTGCAATTTCTGCAGTGATGCTTTCAAAAGCCAAAAGAACGTGGACTCTTTCATCCTAACATTAGACCAAGCAATCAACTATTGTCGGCCAATCAACTATTGTCGGCTATTTTCCCATCATCATTGTGAGTCACACAGGCTTATATCTGAGTGGTCAATATCAGGCAGGCTGCATCCAACACTTCCTTGGACCCAGAAGACAAAACATTGCTGAGAATACCTGAAGAGTCAGAATTCCCAAAACACATCCCTTCGGCACAAGGACCACAATCCACAATATTTTCCCAAAGGGGATCACAACCTATGATGCCATAATTTCGCTGGATGACCATCCATTTACCAGCTACTCTTGGGTTCACGAGAGTGTCAGGGTTTTGACCGCAGGCCAGCCTCTGCAGTCGCAGTCTCTTCCGCGGGCTCTTGTGGATCTGCTGGCGTCTGGTCCTTCAGTTCGACCGCTGCTTCATCAACAGCCTGGAGGGGGAAAGAAACGTGAGAGCCAATACGAATACAACTCTCATCCTCATCAGGGCACGTTCATAGCCCATAGCTTTGAATACGCTGCGACTTTTTTGACATGGTTTCTGACACAATTTGGCAAAAAAAAGCACATTATACAAACATCATACTGAAGCTTGCAGAATCTTGCAAATCATGCGTGCACCAAACCCTAATCTAGATCCATGCAACGGTCCCGCACTTCAAGGAAAGAAGATCCACGTCACTTGGTTCCAAATGTTTCACATCCCCTGACAACATACCAGCATTCTGCAGCATTATCAACTATTTCAAGTCTATGTCAACCACCCTGCATCCCTTGNTGTTTCACATCCCCTGACAACATACCAGCATTCTGCAGCATTATCAACTATTTCAAGTCTATGTCAACCACCCTGCATCCCTTGTCATAGACAAGACTCAACAGTTTCCTCCAGTGGCTCTTGTGGATCTGCTGGCGTCTGGTCCTTCATTTCGACCGCTGCTTCATCCACAGCCTGAAGTTGGGGGCTGGGGGTTGCANCTGGTCCTTCATTTCGACCGCTGCTTCATCCACAGCCTGAAGTTGGGGGCTGGGGGTTGCAGTAGAGTGTCAGGCAACTTAGACTATATTGGAGAAGAATCGTGAGAGCCAATACGAATACCACTCTCATTCTTATCAGGGCACGCTGCAACTTTTTTTTAAACACGATGTCCGACACAGTTTGGCCAAAGAAAACGACAAAATCTAGCAGATCAGGGGTGAACTAAACACTGATCTAGATCCGTGCAACGGTCCTGTACTTCAAGGAANTCCGACACAGTTTGGCCAAAGAAAACGACAAAATCTAGCAGATCAGGGGTGAACTAAACACTGATCTAGATCCGTGCAACGGTCCTGTACTTCAAGGAAAGAAGATCCACATCACTTGGTTCCAAATGTTTCACATCCCCTGACAACATACCAGCATTCTGCAGCATTATCAACTATTTCAAGCCTATGTCAACCACCCTGCATCCCTTGTCATAGACAAGACTCCACAGTTTCCTCCAGTGGCTCTTGTGGATCTGCNCTGGTCCTTCATTTCGACCGCTGCTTCATCCACAGCCTGAAGTTGGGGGCTGGGGGTTGCAGTAGAGTGTCAGGCAACTTAGACTATATTGGAGAAGAAACGTGAGAGCCAATACGAGTACCACCACTCTCGTTTTAATCAGGGCACATTCATAGCCAATAGCTTTGAAGACACTGCAACTTTTTTTAACACGATTTCCGACACAGTTTGGCCAAAGAAAACGACAAAATCTAG